>JACN01039905.1:0-20693 GCA_000787155.1 Scartelaos histophorus | reverse complement strand
CCTTACATTTCAAATACAGTAATAATGAGATATAATGAAATACTTTGAAATGACAGTTATAATAAATAACACATAACAGTTTTGAAGTAACTTGCCCAACACTGTTAGTGTGTGGGTTAGGTTGCACATTAGCTTGTGTGTTAGGCTGGTTGTAGTGTTCTCAGACATGGTGATGATGCTTTTGTTTAGTTTTTTACTCTAATTTCCTCAAATTTGTGGCTTGGGTTGTGCGTTAGGTTGCGTATGAGTGCGTTTTTTCTTTTAGTTTTTTACACTGTATCCCTGGGGTTAGCTTGTGCTTTAGGTTGTGTGTTAATGCAGGTTGTGTGTTAGGTTGCGTGTTAGGTTGCTCACGTGGGGCTGGTTGTAGTGCTCCAGGGACATGGTGATGACGTTGATGCAGATGATGAAGGTGATGATGAGGTCCAGGTAGTGGTTGGTGCACAGCGTGTGGATCATGAGGCGCACACGGCCGTAGCTCGAGTAGTACGGCAAGCGCTGGGCTTCTGTAGACACATTGTGAAAAGACAGATTCACAGTTTCAAAAAGTTACTTCAAAACTCACCCATGGCACTTTATTCTTTTCAAAAGTTGGATTTCATAAATTCATAAATCCCTGGTTTTCCGTGTGTACTGGAACTAACCCTGGACTAAATAAGACTTTTGGACTAAAGCGGCCTTAAAGCAGGTTTAAACTGATTCTAAAATTCTTAAAACCTTCACCCCAGACAGCTCCTTCAGCTCTTCCAGGACAACCTTATATCATCAGTTTAAAAAGCCTGTTCTTACTCCTCCTCTTCTTCTCCATGCGCTTCTGCCTCTTCTCCTCTCGCCTCTTGGCCTCCTCCACCTCCTGATGCTGCCTGCACTTGTGGAAGTTCTCCACCACCACGCCCACGAACATGTTGAGCACGAAGAAGCTGACGATGAGGAGGAACGAGATGAAGTACAGCAGCATCCACGGGTTATTGTTGGTGACGGGCTGGAAGGAAACAAAGAAATCAAAGAAAGTTTCGATTCAAAATGACCTAGATTCTGAATACTGATTTCGATTTCAGTTTCGACTTCATTAAATGGAAGTTCTCAAGTTATGGCTTTGCCTGTAATTGAGTAAATGCAAGATAAGTTTAAAGTTTAAATCCATACTGTGGGACATTCTAGGCAAAGCGATATTATTTTCGTGGAGACAAAGTGCAGTTATTGGAGCATAATATTTTTGTGAATTAAAAATAAAGAGTATTAATTGAAAGAAGTCAGAACACAGAAGACCCAAATGGTACAAATAATAAAATAATTGCCTAAATCTGTGCTCATCGTCTGAATTTTAAACTAAAACTTAAGCTATTGTCACCTGTTGGTCCACGCCCACAGCGTCCAGGCCGTGGTACATGATGTTCACCCAGCCGTCTTTGGAGGCCAGGACAAACAGAGACATCAGGGCCTGCAGGGAAGAAGAAAAAAAACAATCAGTATGAAGTTTAATATTGAAATCCGACCCACTGCCATTGTTCAAATTACTGTTCAACTGGGCAACGCCTGCAGGATTAAAGGGAAGCATGAGGGAGGGGAAGGTGAAGGATGGAACACTTAAAAAAGAGTGAAGACGGGAGGAAGGGAGGGATCTAGAGCGCAAAGAGGCAGAGTTAGAGGGGTGCTTAAAGATAACTGTACATTAGTATTACTTTTTAGCAATACAGTGCTACTAAATCTTGTATGTATCACTGTATTACCAAGAAAAAAAAAGAATCAGAGAACAAAGTCAGTAAAAAGAGTATATGGAGGGCATTAGTGGAAGAAGTACTCAATAAGCCCTATATACATTATGTCACAAACCAGGAATACGCTTGGAAAGATGGAATATAATAATACTATTCTTGGTAGTAAGTTTGACAAAATCTAGGAAAAATTGCCCAGTTTTGTTCATCTCCATGTCATGTTCAGCTAATCAACAATTCCAACCACACTATTATTAATATTACCAGACTATTATGTTACTTAAGTAAAAGTACATATATCTGAGCAAAAGACAATAGTCAAGTAAAAGTATCACATGAAAGTATTAATGTACCTGCTTAAAAATAAAACTTGTAATTTATTGTCTTGAAATGTATTGATTTTGAATAGAAATAACAGAAATATCTTTGAAATAGAAATAACAGAATTGATTGTTGTTGTTGGGTTTTTTTTAGCATTTTTTTTTAGCATTTTTTTTTTTTTTTTTGCTGTTCAGTTTTTATTTGCTCAAATTATAAAAGTATTATGAACAGCTTTTCGGTTCTGCAGATCAAAAATACTTAACTTTTCAGTCCTGCTCAAACATGTAGTGGAGTAGAAAGTATAGATACCTGCTTTTAAACATAGTGCAGTTAATGCAAAAATGATCTATTTTCAAATGTACTTTAAAGCACAGATATCAAATGTTTTTTTGTTGTTGTTTTGGGTTTTTTTCTACTTAAAAGGTGCATTGTAGAACTTTTCTGGAAGAGGGTCCGTCAAATCCTGGTTTCCACGGAGATGTCATTGGCTTGTTTGGATTGTTTCACAGTATGGTATTTAACCTTTCTATCTTCATGGAGGACAAACCGGACCAAGTTACAAGTCAGATTTACTGTCAAAATTCCTGTTTTTATGTATTTTTTAGCTATAAAAACACCTATAATTTAATAAAGGTAAGGTAGAGCTGTTTAGAACATTCCAGAAACAAGTAGGTGAGGGTCCCTGCACCAGAAACTACAATAACTAGAGTACTTTTACTTCATTACATTCCAGCACTGATGGAGGGTAGGAAAAGATACAGTATGAATTCTCATCGCCGTCCCGTAGACAATTATAAGACGTTTAAAAGTAAATTTTGCAAACTATGTCCAATTAACAATGCCAAATACTGTACTTCTAGAGTACGTTTTGACTACTCTACCCACTTCTGCTATTTGCATCCAACCATTTCCCCCAGAACTAGCGGCGGTCGCGGTAACTGACAGTACACAGAAAGCCAACACGATGCGGTACTAACCTGTCCCAAGTTGTCAAAGTTGTACTTGTGGTGGACCCACTTGTAGTTGGCCTCCAGGCAGTCGGACTTGTTGGTGATGTTTTTGGTGTCCGGGCCGAAGCAGTAGAAGAACTTGCCTTTGAACAGCTGTCAGCGAAGGAACAAAGAAACGGCAATGATGTCACATTCAGGTAGAAAGTACTATGTTTTCTGGGGTTTATGCGAGGGATAGCAGAAATAATGAGCTGGCGCGGAAAAATAAAAACACAATTAGCACATAACTTGTAAAAAAAATATAGAAAATGTCAATAATCTAAATTAGGAAGGCTGTATTTCCTCTTTTATTCGTACTTCCTGTCACTTTGCTATCAGTCAAAGGCAATCACAGCCTGCTACTATTGCCTTTCAAGCCATTCATATAAAAACATGCTCTCCGCTTATTCCCCTATTGCTATTTCTGACAAGGAATAAATAAATAAAACGCCACAGCAGCCAGAAAAACAGCCTCTCCATCTCCTCTTCACCAACACCATATATTTTTGTTATTACCAACAGTAAAACATGGCTCAAAACTGACTCGTGAGCCATGTTAACTCTTCAAAAACTCAATACTTGGACTTATACTTTGTTTCATTCACACATTTTTTGAGTAATCCTTTAACTCCTTTAACTAACTCTCAAACTGACTAAACAACACGGCTAATTATCTTGTTGGAGCATTGTTTTTAGCTTAGTTTCAATATCTTCACTCGACTTTTTGCGCCTTTTCATTCTTTAGACCTTTTTTTAGACCTCTCCTGGTTGAATCTCATGGTTACACGTATGCTGTAGTCTGGTGGTGATACCTGTACTCCCAGAATGCCAAAGATAATGAAGAAGGCGCAGCAGATGAGCACGATGTTTCCGATGGGTTTGAGAGACGTGATGAGGGTCTCCACCACCAGCTTCAGACCAGGAGCTCTGCTGATCACCCTGGAAACCACATGACAGTTTGAGTATATTTACTAAGCATATCCTAAATGACTGTGTGCTATTTGTTGGTGTGTTGCAGCTGATTTTAGAAACTACGCCTCTTTTTTCATCCCACATAAGAGGGAAATTAAAGTTAAGTGTCTGAGCAAAAGGAATGTGTTGTTTGTGCTCCGTGTGCACATGCAGCCTACATTATATAAGTTTGCTCACTGATGTGCCCTTCTATCTGTACAGTTTTCTTTAATCATTTAGCCTTATGCAAGTAAAACTAGATTCAATTTTCTTTTTTTAATCATCAGCTTAACACTGTGTTCACTGTAGATATAAATACCTATAGGCACAGAAGCCTCGTGCACGTTGCCCTGTCTGAGCTAAATCCAAAGATGCATAAAGGAAAAACAGCTAATGCACCGCATCAGAGACGTGTTTGGAAACTGAGGCTACACTTTAGAAGGCTTCAGCTCCACAGAGCTGCCAGAAATGTAGAGTCTGGGACACATTATCAGAGTGGAATAGTGAAAGGGTGTGCGAACAAAGTATCGGAGGCAAAGGTTCTTTTTATTACACAGTGGCTGCCTTCAAAAGTGTGTCATTATTAGGTTACTCTGACTTTGAATTAGCAAGTGTAGAATTGTGCACTTTTACTTAACATCACTTCTAATGAACCTTTGCTGCAGAAACTGGAATTGTCTTTCCAGCTTGGTGAATGTCCACATTTACTTTACATTCTCCTGCTTCTTTTTTGTGCATTTTGGCCATAACGACTTGTTTCTCCTGAATATTTCAGGAGCAAATTCTGCACAAATCTCACTGTGTTTGCTTTTTACTGTGTCCAATGCATTTAGCCAGTGTGCAAACACTTAAATCTACCCTTTTGTGTTTTACTTTGACACTTTAGTTTCTCAGTTAGAGTGCTGATAATTTGAGAGAGCAAATAGCAAAATAATTCTGAAAAAATAATTTAATTCAGGACCAAAAATATGTAATTACTCTTGTAAAACTTATCTTTAAAATTGCCAAAGTTCACTGAGACCAGTGATAATTTGTGTGCTGACTTGCCAAAATTTGCTTTTGATTTTTGAATGGATTGCATGTAGTGTATCAGTTTATAAAAGAAAAGAAAATAATAATATACAATAATACAACAAATCTAAAATACAGTTAGTTTTATTGTATGGATTGCACTAATTACCTACATGCATCTTCCATTTGACCCATACCTGAGTGGGCGCAGTGTCCGCAGCAGCCTGAGCACCCTAAGGACCCCCAGGATCTTGGCCCCTCCAGCCATGGACACCACGATGTCGATGAGGGACACGAACACCAGGAAGCCGTCCAAGATGTTCCAGCTGCTCCTCAGGTAGGCCTGCTCCCCCATGTACAAGCCCATGGACACCACCTGAAGACAGCACGAGACACGAGTTAGAAGAAATACTTTATTATGTATTTACTGAATATCTGGATTAAAAGGTATCTTGTAATATATTCCATGACCCAAACAAAGTACTGCATTCTGTATCCAAATATCGGTCTTCATTCGATATAGTTTGGCAAATGTTTGGCAAATCATCTCATGTAATAATTGGTCGTAGTTGGCCCAGACCCACTTTTATTCTCTGTCTTTTAACACTATGTGAGTTATGTGGTACTCTGTGTTTTATTATTTATTCATGTTTTTTGTTTTGTTTTTTTCTTTTTAATTTATTACTATTTTATGTGTTTGCCTTTATTTGACTTGACTTGGTTTTAGTGTTTTAGGACAGGCAAGGTTAATAACCTTTGTTGTATAAGTTTGTTAATACTCTTTGTTGTACATGTTTGTTAACACCCTTTGTTGTATACGTTTGTTAATACCTTTTGTTGTATACCTTTGCTAATACCCTTTGTTGTATATGTTTGTTAATACCCTTTGTTGTACATGTTTGTTAATACCCTTTGTTGTATATGTTTGTTAATACCCTTTGTTGTATATGTTTGTTAATACCCTTTGTTGTACACCTTTTGTTGTTTTTAATGTTATCTTTGTATGTGCATCACTTTGGAAACAGTTTTGTTTATAAAATATGTTATATAAAAATGTAGATTTGGATTTGAGAATCTTGTAACGTTTGAATTTTATTTACACAAAGCTGTTCTGTCGTTGCGCGAGAAATAAATAACAGCTACATCGCACATCTGGATCAGCTCTATCTTATTTTATTTGTGTATAAAGAAAATAAATGCCTTCAGTCTCTACGCTGGTATCGAGAATCGCCAATGACTTAAACCTGCCCTAATATCCTTCTCTAATGATTGATAAATGCACTGCAAACGGTCCATTAAACATAAAGCGGTTTTCATCCATTACAGGGATGCACCGCTTCACCTTCTTTTTTTTTCTGATCCCGAATCCCGTAATAAACATGTAATTATTGTCATGTATTTATTATTCTGTCCCAAACAGCTGCGGGCGTGTGTGTTCTGAAAATAAGTCATTAATCATGTGAATTTGAATAAAGATGTGAACATGAAAACACAGCGGCCCACATGGGATTAACATGAGGCTAAACCAAGAATAATCAGGCCCGCGTAGAACAGCCTGTACCATGACAGAGGACCACACGACTATAGGGGAAATTAGCGTCTTTATATTATTTAGAGAGTCCCGCCACCTGCTAGTCATTCAGATGTTATTTATTTATGGTAGAGTTTGGCATTAAAATCACGTGAGGTTCATTCTGTTTTCTGATTGGATAATCGTGCTGCCAACCAAAACTCTAAATTATTAAAACAAACAACTTAGCGTGTTTACTTCATAATTAGGTCATGTTTATGGAATTTAAAATCAAAATCTTACATACAGACGCAAAATAGTTGTTATTGAATCAAGGTACAGTGTGGAATCTGCAGAAAGTTACATATTGTACCTTTAAATTTGTGCATAGGTCAAATTGGTGTCTTTAAAGGAACTGTATGTAAAGTTTTAATTATTATTACAGAAAAACGAGGCATGTTTGCTTCATATCTGGGGACAGAATTAGGTCATGGTTATGGAATCAAAAATCAAAACTTTACATACAGTTCCTTTAAAAATGCCACATTATTCTACATACAGATTTAAAGGTACAATATGTGACTTTTGTGGGAGTGGCACGTCACCTGCGTGATTTTATGGAAACACAAAGTCAAAACTGTACTTTGGAACATTTTGCATGGAGATATATAGGTTTTAGGCTATGCTATGGAAGACTATAGCCAAAGGAATAGCGTTACCATGGAAACAAGCAGGTTTGTGGAGAAGCAAGCCCTAACACAATAGTACATTTTTTCAGTGGAATAAATAATAATGAAGAACAAAAAAAAACAAACAAGCTTTTCTTTTTGCCTATAGTTTGGCTTTAAATTGGTCAAAATAATAAGGATGAGTATTTCCTGTTAAAACATCACTTAAAGGTGCATTATGTAACTTTTTTGCTTATTTCTATGGATATGCTCTATCTGAAATGTTCCGCAGTATGATATTAAACAGCTTTACCTTACATATTCAATTACAGGTGGTTTTATAGCTCAAAAACACATAGAAAAACAGGCATTATGACTGTGAGTGGGGTCGCCTCTCCACAGATCTGACCTCTAACTTGGTCCGGTTCGGTCTCCATGAAGATAAGATAGAAAAGTTAAATGCCACACTGTGAAACATTCCAGACGAAGCAATAATATCTCAGTGAAGAAAGGAATTTCCACTTCCACTAGAAAAATTCACCTTTAACGTCGATATGGAAACAGCATAAGAGCATGTTCAGAGCTATAAGGTCATGTTTCCTCGTATGTTTCCTAAAGCTAAACGCTCATCTCCCGCCACATTCGGCCCCAGACGGGAGGGCCCCAGGCTGACAGGGCTGTAGCTCCTCAAGTCTTAATAATTGATTGTGGGAGTGCATTATTTATTAGGTGCTTTGGCCCAACTTATTAAAGGAAAACAGACTGAAAATAAATAAAGACGGCAATGCTCCGCGGGGAGGTGTTTGTCGCCTGTCTCCATGGAGATGATAGCGCTTCGTTGGGAATGTTCCGCAGTATGGCCCTAAACGTATCAATCTCTTCAAGTTAAAGATGTGAGGAGAGGTGAGAGAGGTGATGACGTTTACAGCAAAAATCAATCTTTCCCACGTTTTGAGTTCCAAGACAGTTAAATGCACAGACTGTACATATAGTCTGAAGAAACAGAAGTGAGCACAGGTTACGAACTGGCTCCAATGACTAAAATTGGAGACTTCTCTCTTTGTAACTGCTGCTGTCAGCCTTGTCATGGTCTTAAAATGTTAATATTAATCCGCTCTACATGATCCTGGTGTTTTTTTATTTCACTATTTGGCTCATAAATGAAGAAATGAATGTCAATAACAGACAATTCAGGCACCTTCTTTCCCCGAGGTCGCGCCAACTACCGTTTGACTGACAAAGTTGCTAAGCTATAATCTCCTCCCGAACCAGTGAGAAGGGCAGGAAGGGCCAAAAACCGTCAAGAACCTCACTTTTGATTGGTTCTCGGGCAACAGTAGCTCAGTTGGTAGAGCGTTTGTCCACTGATCTGAAGGTTGGCCTTTCGAATCTTGCTCTTGACCACAAACACCATTGGTTGAGCGATTAGATCCACTACCCATGGTTTGGGACGCTGTGTCCTTGGGCAAGACACTTAACCCACTTCTCCCTTCATGTATACGCTGGTGTATGAATGTGTGTGTGAAAAGGTAAGTGGTTCCTTGATGTAAAGCGTTTTGAGTGCCTTGAAGGTGGAAAAGCTCAATATATGACCATTGCGTTTTGCATTAGTAATTCCGAATGAACTATAACTGCTGGCCTTGATTGGCTTCATTTGACTGGACACTATGGTTAAAATACAGCACATTCAATTCTACTTAGGGACAGACATTGCAAATGCCTTTTTTTTAATAAATGTTGTAGTACAATGCACGTTTAATGCCCATACTTGTCCCTATCAAATAAATCAACCAATAAATACGCAGTAGCATTAGCACAACAATAAAACATCTCCATGGTAACTGCTGTGCCGCACCATCCACCAGAAAAGTGCGTCGCGTCCCCCCTTTTTGTTTCGCAGGGCAGAACAGGCATTAACATTGAGCAAACCTGAATATGGCCCTATATGTGCTTTTGATAACGCCCCATTCAAGGCTCATTGACCATAAAACAGATACGGGCGATAAACTTTTACCTTTAGAGTCATCTCTCCCACAAAGATGGCCGTAAAGATGTAGTTGGAGACGGTGAGGAACACTCTCTCCTAAAAAGAAGAGAGAGAGAGGAAACAATGCAGTCAGGAAAAGCTAAAACTGCTATTTATCACATCATAAAACCAAAGAGTTTCATTGTGAGTGTAAAAGTGGTTCACTGCAAAAAAGAAACTCTATAAGAACTTCAAATAACTCACAACTGAAATGTATAATTTGAACGGCTCATTTTTCATTTATTTACATAGTAGTTATAAACCAGGAGTGTACTTTTTGTCACTGCTCACTATAAAACACATCAAGTTGAGGGTGTATATGCGTAAACTAGACACAAATACTCAAATCAGGATTATCAGGATCTGAATTGAACTCTACACACTTATCAATCTGGAAAGGCTGTCACTGAAACCACTCTGGAAAAGTGGGAAGTCACGACAAATATTTTAATCCGATCAGTGGAACAAGCTGGAAAATCAAACTTGTGCTACATCCAGTTGAGAGAAAAGCACAGACATCTTCTCCATCCATGTTTGGTTCATTTTGGCGCTTTGTCTTTGTTAGGGAGTGATCTGTAGAGGTTGGACGAGACGTAATTCCCACAAAACGAGACAAGATACGAGATTGGGCTCACGAGAACAAGCCAAGATGAGATTTTAGTTTGTAATATATACATTTCATGATTCAGTTTCCAATTTTGGTCGCACAATCCTTTTTTTTTTTTTGCTTGATTTCATATTTTTGTTGCGACTCTGGTTTGCTTTTCTGAACTGTTAGAGATGGAACTCACCCATATGTGATTCTTTTTCGTACAATCCAAATGTAAAAACTTGGAAAAAAATCTCACAAGATCATTTTTCTCATGTGTGCACGATCTTGTGGCAATTTTGCTGCCATCGCTAGAAATGACACATTTGGTTCGTTTGGGTGCTTTATCTCTGACTCCGCCCAAACCAGAATGCTGCTCTGTGATTGGTCAGAACCACCAGTTAACGTGTAATCACAACAGTGAGATCCGTGCTGGGTTTTCTCTGCAATTTTTGAGTCTTTGAACTTTTTTTTTTTTTTTAACTTATTTTTTAAACTTCAAGAAACATTCTCCACAAAAATCCCAATCTCAAAATAAACCATATATGTACAAAAAATAGAAAATAGAAATTATTATTATTTTTTTAATTACAAAAGGATAATGGTAGAGATCATTGTTTTTGAAAAAAAAATATCCAGTCTCCACAAATATTGAAACTTATTTATTTGTATACAAATGGCTCCACAAACTTGCCATAGCTATCTGCAGGGGTTGGATGAGACATAATTTACACAAAACAAGACAATATATGAGATCGGGTCCATAAGAATGAGATTTTAGCGTAATTCCTAATATGCACATTTCCCATTTCCAATTTATTTCCAATTTTTATTTATTTCTTTGATTTTTGCTTCCATTCTTGTATTGTTTTTTGGAACTGTAACAAACCCCTTTTTCATCCAATTTTTTTAAAAGAAGTAAAAATTTGGAGAAAAAAAATCTCACGGTATCATTTTTCTCACATGTGCATGATTTTGAGGCAATTTTGTCTCGCGAGATCTTGTGGCACGAGATCTTGTACCAATCTAGTGATCTCACAACTGACGACAATCGCATCTTTGGCGTTGAAAATTGGGAATACTTTCTGTACTTTATGAAGCCATTGTAAAAAAACAATATTACATTTGAACTTTGAGCCCACTTTTCATGTTTTATGTGTTTAAGGTGAGTAATTACAGAGATATGAAGCGTAAACCTGGTCAACAAATCTGCAATCTGACACTTAAACAGCAAAATCCACTGTAGAATTCTCCGATTTAAACTATAGGTATTGTAAAATGTTGGGATCATATGCAGACATTGGTTTGTTTTGCAGTGCAGCGCAGACAGGCCATTCTGGAGGAGTTAAACCTTAGTTACCTCTTTCCATAACAACCCCTAACTCTTCCTGCGTGAATTCCTTTTCTATTTCCTTACCCACTCGGACAGGCAGGTTTGAATGGGTCTTACCAGGCTCCCCTGCAGGATCTTGGGCCTCTCCAGAGCCACGGTAATGCAGTTGGAGAAAATGAAAGCCAAAACCACATAGTCAAAGAGCTTATGCGCGATGATGGACTGGCACATCAGGCGGAATCTGCGGGGAGACGGGAAATAGAATGTGAAATAAAAGCGCTCGTATTTCAGACCGGTTTAAATAGACATGGACAAATGGGAGAGGGGGGATGCGGTTACTGGTGTTGGTGGTGAAGAGGAGGAGATGGAGAGGCTGAGGAGGCTGGTGGGTCTGTTGGGACGGCGGTGGAGATGGGATGGAGGGTTGGAGCTGAAATGGTATATGGAGAAGAGAGAGGGTTTATTTGAGTATTTATGCATAGTTATAACGATGACACAACATAACAAAAACGTGAAATACAGGGTTAAATATAGCAAAAAACCTTAGATTAATTTCAATTCATAACATTTATATTAAACCATAATTGTAAATGTTGTTGAGTTACTGTGTGAGATTAAAAAAAACTGCAACGATAAACACCAGGACCAACAAAGGACAATGTATGGACAATTAAAACATAAAACCTTTTTTTTAATTGGGGGAAGAGATAAGGAAAGAAAAAAAAAATAATAATAATATTGAATATAAAAGAGATGCAATTTAAAAGGAAAAAAATATATATATGTATGTATGTATTAAATGCATGTATATGTATGGGTATGCATCTATTTGTATATGTAGTTATGCATTTGTATGTATATATGTATGTATATGTGTGTATATCTGTAAATGTATGTATATATATGCATGCATGTATATGGGTGTGTACTTGCCTGCATGTCCACGGGCGTATATGCATAGGGGCCAGTCTTGTTAGAATACATGTGCATGAATACACAAGGTAGAGGTGTGTATATGTGGTATATATGAATGTGTGTAAATATATATTCAACAAAACATAAAACCTTTTTCCATATTTTTTGTTTTGTTTTTATTATTCTTATTTATTTATTTACATTTTTTTTTTTTACAAATATAAATGATTTGCTTTGAATAAACATAAATGTATTAACTGGATAAAGGTGCATAATGTATTTATTTAAGGTTTTTATTAAGTGTATAAAGCCTGATCTTTCCTTCAGAAAAATACATAATGCACCTTGAAATTTAACATTTTTGTGAATAGCTTTGACTAGTTTAGAATGATTAGTGTTACATTATTTGATAAGTAATGAATTATTACACTGAGTAACTTTTCTGTTATTGCTTTATCTCTTTTTAAAAAAGCTATGACGATCACAACTGAATCTATGTTGCCAGATCAGAGGGAGACATTTTAGGTTTTAACACACTGGATTTCAGCATTGGAACTGGCAACGCAAATGAGAAAGGATCATCTTGAGAATAAAATGCCAATACCAAGCAACCGATGCCCGATAAGCTCTGCCGATATTTTTGGGCTGATATGTAACGAAGTTTAATGTCACTTAAATTGACTACAAACTCATTCACAGTCATTTTACCACAAACTGTTAAGCGAGTGGTTTTCTGCAGCTCTCTTCGTATTAAAGTATTCAAATAAAGCTTTGTGTGTATTTTTTTAGGCAGGAGATTGATCAGAATAAAATATCGTCCTCATCAGTCTTTCTCTGCTTGAGAATCAAAACACCAAATTATATCGTAAGCAATTTGTTCATGTCCAAGAATAAATTAGAATTATAATTGTTTTCAGTAAAAGTTGTATTTGTTTGGACATGTTTACCTATTATCTGGCAACACAGTTAGATGGAATTAAAAATCGAACGTTTCTTTTTACATTAACTGTAGAATTAACTATTGTAACCGACGCTGCAATATGGATTTAACATCTACCGTTTCACAACACAGAAGCGAATGAAATGCTCGCTCACTTGTTCTGAGGAGAGAAGAGGAAGACAGACCAGTCCTCTCGGGTTTCACACCAGTCTGGTTTGTAAGCCTCCAGCATCTTCTGGATCCTGAAACACAGACTCTGCAAACACAGCACACGAACAGTCAGCCGGGACATACGCTCGGCGAAGTCGGCCCCAGATCGCACACCACGCCGCTGCCAGACATGCTAACGGAGAGCTGGAACGCCGTACTATTTAGCAGCGCGTTTTCAGTTTTTGTTTGAACTGAGATGTTAAGTCGGGATTTTGAAAGATCTGTTTAGTTCGGTTTCAATCGGCAAAACGAGGGATGCAAAACTGATGGAAAAGAATCGAAAATTTGACGCGGATCGATAATAAAACTAGCATCGAAACTTGGTACTCATTGCAGCAGGTATCGATACTAAAAAGTCACAGGAAGGAAATGTAAACGGTTCACTAACTTTTCCTACGAAGGATATGCCACACCGGTTTCCATGGATATGCTGCATTGCTTTGCTAAGAATGTTCCACTGTATTGCATTAAAGCATCGACTCTGTATAGTATCTGGGTGTGGCTAAATGAATCCAATTGAAAATATCAGTTACAGAGGCTAATTATCTCCGCCAAGGACATTATGCGATCAAGTTGGTTTATTTATTGATTGATTGATTGATTGATTGATTTGTCTGTGGACAGGATTTCTCAGAAAGTACTGGACGGATCTTCATGAAATTTTTACCAGAGGTAGATCTTGGCCGAAGGACCACTCCAGTAAATTTTGGTGATGATCCAGATCCAGACCTGGAATCTGGATCTGGATAGGCAATCTTAGTGAGATTTCTCGGAAACTACTGGCCGGATCTTCATGAAACTGTCAGCAGAGGTAGATCTTGGTGCAGGGACGACTCCGTAAAATTTTGGTGATGATCCGGATCCAGATCTGGATTCTGTGTCCACGTCATCCCTTGGTGGAGATCAGAAGTTTCAGATTGCTCTTGTTTGGATATACTTTTGGGAAATCAGGAGCGAAAGTATTGTAATTTCGCCTGATCCCTGTCAAACCTGCACTGCTGTTTTTGATGTGGACACGACAGATAACATATACAAATTTGCATAATATAGGCCTTTTAAGGAAAAAAAAATGCCTTCACTGGTTTACATCAGGTATCAGCCAGTACTTAAACTAAAAGTATCGATATCGGGACTGAAAAAAGTTGCATTGGTGCGTCTTTACTCTATTAAACTTCGATATTACCCACACCTGCTCAATATCACGCGCTCTCTTATCACCGGCAAAGATCCCATACAGTATCTTAGCCGTAGCATCCACTTGTTTGTATAGAGTCTAAATGATTAGAGCTGCACAAACAGTGGTGGAGTGAAGGCTGGGAGCATCTGGGCACATTGCCATCTGCGCAGCCTCGCCCCTGCTGTCTGAAGAGTGCTCTCTAATTAGCCTTGTTTTTCACATATGCGCACGTGTTTACAATGGAGACAATAGGATTCCCCGGAGACCCAGGTGACAACCACGGCAGCCGATAGACAAAACACTCGAGCGGCTACGCGAGGGACGACGGCGACGGTACGCCACGGTGTTGTACAAACTAACATGTCACAGGAAAACACGTGCATCTTCCCCTTTTGCTGCTTCAAGGCTCTGCGCTTGATTGAAAAACAGAACTAGCTCATTTGGAACAGTTTGCAGTGGTCCAAAGTTATTCCTCACATACTTTATGCATCCAGAGCATCCTAATTATTCACGGCAATGTGTTTACAGTGCATTTTATAACTCTCTTTTATCAGGAACATCTAAAAAGCTTTGGAGATTCAAAGTTGAAAATGGAACTGACCCTCAATTATTGTTCTATATCAGTGACTCAAGTACTGCCAAAGGAAAGATTTGGTTTCCCGAGTGTCACCACATCTAAAACAAGTCTATAACAGGTCTGATCTACGACTGAACTAGGTCGAAAAATGGACTAAAAGTGGTCTAAATGTGGTCTTATAATTGGTCTAAAAATGGACATAAAGGTTGGCAAAAAGTGGTCATAATGTGGTCTAAAAGTGGACCAAAAGTGATCTAAGAGTAGTCTAAAAAGTGGTATAAAAGTGGACAAAAATTGTTCTAAAGGGAGTCTATAAAAGGTCTAAAAGTGGACTTTAAAATGGTAAAACAAAAGTAGACTAAATCCAGTCTAAAAATAATCTAAAAGTTGACTAAAAGTGGTTTAAATGTAGTCTAAAAGCTGTCTACAAGTGGTCTAAAAAGTGGTCTAAAAGTGGCCAAAAATGGTCTAAAAGGGGTCTATAAAAGATCTAAAAATGGACTTTAAAATGTTAAAAAGTAGACTAAATGCAGTCTAAAAATGATCTAAAAGTTGACTAAAAGTGGTTTAAATGTAGTCTAAAAGTGGTCTACAAGTAGTCTAAATAGTGATCTAAAAGTGGCCAAAAAATGGTCCAAAAGGGGGTCTATAACTGGTCTAAAAGTGGTTTAAAAATGGTCTAAAAGTGATCTAACTGTTGTTGAAAAGTGTTTTAACAATTGTCAAGGGGACTAAAGGTGGTTTAAAAGTGGTCTAAAAGTGGGCAAAAAATGGTCTAAAAGGGGTTTATCAATGTTCTAAAAGTGGACTTAAAGTGGCCTTAAAAATGGTCAAAAAGTGGACTAAACAGTCTAAAAGTGGTCTAAAATGATCTGAAAGTTGACTAAAAGTGGTTTAAATGTAGTCAAAAAGTGTCAAAAAGTCTACAAGTGATTTAAAAAGTGGTTTAAAAGAGGACTAAAAAAGCTCTAAAAGGGATCTATAACTGGTGTAAAAGTGGTAAAAGTGGACTAAAAGTGGTCTAAAATTGTCTAAAAGTGATATAAACATAATCTAAACATGGTCTAAAATTGATCTAAAAGTTGTCTAAAAGTGAACTACATCATTTCTACTGTAGTCCTACACAAGAAATTATCCAAAGCAGGACAAAAAGAAGTGCATAAATTGACTCTTAATTAGCTAAACCCATAAACTGAAGAGCTGTCCAAGTATCATCTGAAAAACACTGTTCTTGATGACATTGTTTTTGTACACTAGGGTAGTCAAAAGTATCGAAAAACAGACACTAATCAAAACTAAAACTAGTACGCAAACTGGATACTAATTTTAATCAGTGCCAAATTGTATCAGAAGCACACAGAAATGTAAAAGAAAGTACAATTTTTTATGTTTTTTTATTGTCATTGAAGTATCGAAATTGGTTTAGTATCGAGTCTATTCCTTAGTATCGAAATACTCACATATTCGATATCGTCATCCATGTCGTCGCGGTCCTTGGTGCGGGCGTTGACCTGGGGGTAGACCTCTGTGCGGAGCTGGTTGTGGGCGTGGCTCGTGGCCCCGTGGTCGCCGCCCCCCCTCCCCGTGTGGTCGCTATGGTGACGGGTGGAGGTGTGGGGGAGCAGGGACAGGGGGGTCTTACCGTTGCAGTCCTGGTGCAGCCTCTCCCCAGAGAAGCTGATCTGTCTGTGGGGAGATAAGCGGGGATGGGTTAGATCTGGTCCGGTTCTACCTGCAAATGGATGGATAAGTCCGTCCAGGCTGGTTTAGTTCTGGTTTAGTCCTGGTTTAGTCCTTGTAGAGACCTGGATACATCTACAACCAATCTGTCTCTGGTTCAGTGTTGATTCAGTCTTGTTTTAATCCTGGTTTAGTCCTGGTTCAGTCTTGGTTTAATCCTGGTTTAGTCCTGGTTCAATCCTGGTTTAATCCTGGTTTAGTCCTGGTTTAGTCCTAGTTTAATCCTGGTTTAGTCTTGGTTTAGTCCTGGTTTAGTCCCGGTTCAGTCCTGGTTTAGTTCAGGACATACTTACAGCCTATCTATCCTGGTTTGGTTCAGGTCTGGTTTAGTCCTGATTCAGTCTTGGTTCAGTTCTGGTCAGTCTTGATCCAGTGCTGGTTCAGTCCTAGTATAGGTCTGGTTTAGATCTGGTTTAGTCCTGGTTTAGTTCAGGACATACTTACAGCATATCTGACGTGGTTCAGGTTACGTTTAGTCCTGATTCAGTCTTGATTCAGTCCTGGTTCAGTCTTGACTTGACAGAGCTGGTTCAGTCCTGGTATAGGTTTGGTTTAGATCTGGTCTAGTCCTGGTTCAGTCCGTCTTCAGTCCTGGTTTAGTTCAGGACATATTTACAGTGTATCTGTCCTGGTTCAGGTTACATTTAGTCCTGATTCAGTCTTGGTTCAGTCCTGGTTCCGTTTTGATTCAGTGCTAGTTCAGTCCCTGTATAGGTCTTGTTTACTCCTGGTTTAGTCCTGGTTTAGTCCTGGTTCAGTCCTGGTTTAGTTCAGGACATACTTACAGCATATCTGACGTGGTTCAGGTTACGTTTAGTCCTGATTCAGTCTTGATTCAGTGCTGGTTCAGTCCTTGTATAAGTCTGGTTTAGATCTGGTTTAGTCCTGGTTTAGTTCAGGACATACTTACAGCATATCTGACGTGGTTCAGGTTACGTTTAGTCCTGATTCAGTCTTGATTCAGTCCTGGTTCAGTCTTGACTTGACAGAGCTGGTTCAGTCCTGGTATAGGTTTGGTTTAGATCTGGTCTAGTCCTGGTTCAGTCCGTCTTCAGTCCTGGTTTAGTTCAGGACATATTTACAGTGTATCTGTCCTGGTTCAGGTTACATTTAGTCCTGATTCAGTCTTGGTTCAGTCCTGGTTCCGTTTTGATTCAGTGCTAGTTCAGTCCCTGTATAGGTCTTGTTTACTCCTGGTTTAGTCCTGGTTTAGTCCTGGTTCAGTTCTGGTTTAATCCTCATTCAGTCCTGTACACATCTACAGTTTATCCATCATGTTTCAATCCTGGTTTCATCTTTCTCGCTGCTGCTGCTTCAGTCCTGGTTGAGTCCTGGTCCATCCCTGGTTTAGTCCTGGTTCAGTTCTTCTTCAGTCCTGGTCCAGGTCCGGTTCAGTCTGGGGTCTAAGTGGCTAACAGCGCTCTGGGACACTTATCCATTTGCTTCGCGGTTAATCTACTTGTCTGTTTGACCAGCGACTGTTTCCCTGTTTGATTTTCTAATTATTTTTGGTTAAATCAACCATTTTGTGAAACCCTGCGAGGCGACTGCTGTTGTGATTTCGGGCTCTATGAAAACAAATTGAGCTGAAATTGAAATCTATTGGTATCTACTCAATAAAGAGCACTGACCCCTGAAAACTATTCAGATCAGATTCACTAAAAAAATAATAATAATAATAATTGAATTGACAGCAGTATTGTAGCTGAATACTTTGAAGGCTTGACTTTTTGCACTTACTTTTACCTTTTTCCTGAGAAATAATAGTTTGAAATAATAGTACGTCCGTAGAATTAGAAGGTTCTGTCTGCATTCTGTGTTCTTTTTACATATTTAGACTTCAAGTTTTGACCACTTGTACACTTGTGGTATAAGATCTCGTGCCACAAGATATTGTGAGACAAAATTGCCACAAGATCGTGCACACGTGAGAAAAATGATCATGTGAGATTCTTCGAGGCGACCGCTGTTGTGATTTCGGGCTTTATGAAAACAAATTGAGCTGAAATTGAAATCTATTGGTATCTACTCAATAAAGAGCACTGACCCCTGAAAACTATTCAGATCAGATTCACTAAAAAAATAATAATAATAATAATTGAATTGACAGCAGTATTGTAGCTGAATACTTTGAAGGCTTGACTTTTTGCACTTACTTTTACCTTTTTCCTGAGAAATAATAGTTTGAAATAATAGTACGTCCGTAGAATTAGAAGGTTCTGTCTGCATTCTGTGTTCTTTTTACATATTTAGACTTCAAGTTTTGACCACTTGTACACTTGTGGTATAAGATCTCGTGCCACAAGATATTGTGAGACAAAATTGCCACAAGATCGTGCACACGTGAGAAAAATGATCATGTGAGATTCTTTTTTTTTGTATTGTATTGTATTGTATTGTATTGATTTGTATTGGACGAAAAAGGGTGAGTTACATCTCTTTAAATATGAAATCAAATAAAGACAAAATGTGAGGCCAAAATTGCAAACTGAATCTTAAAATGTATATGTTAGGAATGATGTTAAAATCTCATCTTGTCTGGGGGGCCCAATCTCTTATCTCATCTCGTCTTGTGGAAATTGTGTCTCGTCCCGTCTCGTATCTGATAAATCGGCATAAAGGGCAAAAGAGACTAAAGTGAGAAAATCAACTTTATGTCATTTATGACTGTGCTTATTCTGGGAAGTGGTCTTTCGCAGAACCTTCTAATTCTGAAAGTCAAATGTGAAACAATTTGACAACATTTAACTTGATTTTTTTCATATTATCAACTGTTATCATCAAGAAACTGTCTGCGATTGGTCTTTTTAAATGTATTCTGTATTCTGTATACTGATATAACTTTATAACCCCAAGTAAATCTTCAAAATTGCAGGTAGAAGCGTCTGTTTTTGCTCAAAAAATCCTAAAACATGCACCAAATGCCACAGAATTTTGATGAAAGTGTACAATAGGCATCTAGGAACACGAATATATGAATAAATACATTTCTGCAAGTGGTTTAAAAGAGGACTAAAGTGGTCTAAATGTGGTCTAAAAGTGGTCTAAAATGGTCTAAAATGGTCTAAAAGTTGTCTAAAAGTTGTCTAAAAGTGGTCTAAAAGTGATCTAACTGTGGTTGAAAAGTGGTTTAACAATTTTCAAGGGGACTAAAGGTGGTTTAAAACTGGTCTAAAAGTGATATAAACATAGTCTAAACATGGTCTAAAAGTGATTTAAAAGTTGTCTTAAAGTGGACCAAAAGTGGTCTACAAGTGGTCCAAAAAGTGCTATAAAAGTAGACAAAAAGGGGTCTATAAAAGGTCTAAAAGTGGACTTAAAAATGGTCTAAAAGTAAACTAACTGTCTGTGATTGGTCTTTTTAAATGTATTCTGTGTTGTGATTGGTTCAGGTAGGCAGATATAACCTTATAACCCCAAGTAAATCTTCAAAATTGCAGGTAGAACCATCTGTTTTTGCTCAAAATACTAAATACTAAATACTAAAAAATACTAAAAAATTTACCAAATGCCAGAGAATTTTGATGAAGTGTACAATAGGCATCTAGGAACACGAATATATGAATAAATACATTTCTGCAAGTGGTTTAAAAGAGGACTAAAGTGGTCTAAATGTGGTCTAAAAGTGGTCTAAAATGGTCTAAAATGGTCTAAAAGTTGTCTAAAAGTTGTCTAAAAGTGGTCTAAAAGTGATCTAACTGTGGTTGAAAAGTGGTTTAACAATTTTCAAGGGGACTAAAGGTGGTTTAAAACTGGTCTAAAAGTGATATAAACATAGTCTAAACATGGTCTAAAAGTGATTTAAAAGTTGTCTTAAAGTGGACCAAAAGTGGTCTACAAGTGGTCCAAAAAGTGCTATAAAAGTAGACAAAAAGGGGTCTATAAAAGGTCTAAAAGTGGACTTAAAAATGGTCTAAAAGTAAACTAACTGTCTGTGATTGGTCTTTTTAAATGTATTCTGTGTTGTGATTGGTTCAGGTAGGCAGATATAACCTTATAACCCCAAGTAAATCTTCAAAAT
>KN508700.1:3341-16360 GCA_000787155.1 Scartelaos histophorus | reverse complement strand
CTCTGACACTGAATCATTTAATGTATTGAGTCGACTTGCACACGCTCTGTTTGTAGAATGGATTTATCGAGTTTGGTCAGGCTACATCTGCCACTGCTGTTTGTGTACTAAGGAGCTGTGGAGTGTGTGTCTACTGGGACTGGCTGGTCAAGTAGCCAGTCTATTCAAATAAACCGTCAAATAAAACATTTTATTTGAACATTTAACCAAGTCATAAATGTGGAGTTGTTAAATTGTTTGCAGAATGATAAGATAGCAACAGGGTTTAATCTACTATAATCATTGCTGAGGGTTTATTTCATTTCTAGTCAGTTGTGCTGAATTTTGTTGTTTTTCTCAGTATATTTTTCTTTTCTCTTTTCTTTTTTCATGTAATAAAGTGATTTTTTCAGCCCAAGTACAGTATGTTGTACAGCCAGTGGTGGAATATAACAGAGTAAAAGTAGGAAAGTATGCAGTACACTTTCAAGCAGATACTTTTTAAATCTACTTCACTATATCTGAAAGCAGGTATCTGTACTTTCTCTACTGTTTTTTTTTTTTAAACAGGACTGAAATGTAAAAGTATTTTTAGAGAGTTTATTTTAACACATCTGGAGTTTGAGCAAATGAAAATATACTTATAAAAAACAACAAAATTCTGCAAAAAACTCAAATATAGTCAAAATGAATACACCAGAAGATCTCAAAATATTCACAAAACACTTTTTATGAATACTTTTAACTCTTGAAGTACATTTTTAAATGAGTTTTTAATGTGATACTTTTATGTGAGTATCTGTACTTTTACTTAAGTTACAAAATACAGTACATTTTCACAAGTGTATATAGTAACTCTTAGGGTCTAAATATGTCAGCTGTGTACTGTCTGCATCTAAATTTAAAGTATTTAATCACTGACATACCAGAAAGTAGTATGTGAGGATTTCCATGCAGACAATAACAATAATTATTCCAAACATTTGAAATTGCATGTTGTCTTTTGCATCTTAAAGGGTTTTAGGGTTAGCAAATGTGTTGTTTAAATCACATATTGGTCGTTCAAGCTCAATTTCTCTTCAAACTCTCCCTGGATGTCCTCCCGGTAATAATTAAATATGGAAAAATAGAAGGTTCTTGAATTGCTGTCATCGCAATGAAATGAAACACTTCTCCAGCGATGGTTTTGGTGAAGAAATCCCTTGTAACCTTTCAAAAAACAACTGTCTTTTATTACTTTTTGGAGCTTTCTATCATGTCATAACATTGCTCTCTCATCAAAACATGTCTGAAGTAGTTTTAGATGTCATCCATACATGTTTGAGTAATATAGTGATCTCTCCTTGAAACCTTTTCTGTCCAAAGCTTACGTTACCCATGCTCCTAATTAGAAAATGCACAAAAAAACCATACTACAACTTCACAATCCTAACACAATGTCCATTAAGTTCATTTGCGGGATCCGTGCTGTTTTGATAACACTCCGAAGGGGCGTGAAAATAAAATCGAAACTTAATAAACATGTTAAATCCTGCCAAACATCAACAAAATAATTCCGTGTCCTAATCAGCGAACATAAACCAAAGCCAAGACAAACTTCCACGCATTCTTCCATTGTTGATCTTCGGAGTTCGCGAAACCCTGACGCAAATGTTGCAACCGGGCGGAACTAAAGGAGAGCTCAAGAATGGAACACAAAACGCAACAAAAAAACATCCATCACGCGAATAGGACCTGACCCTTTCGGAGAAGACATGTCCAAACAGCGGCGTTGTCTTCTCCAGATGTTCTTCGGTCACTTCTCCGTCAGCAGAAGAGCCAGTGACCGCCGGGGCTTCGAGAAATCCGTGTTTTGCTTCTGAACCATGTAAAATATTTGGATAACTTGAGGTTCAGATTTGCCTGGCGCTCGTATTTGTATTGGCAGCCGCAGTTCCCGGTCCATTTGTGAAGTGGGGCACATTGACAGCTGCAAGGTCAAAGTACTTCGAATAGTTTGCTGGTTGTACTTTTGATTTGTTGAGTGAAGTACTGTGGATTATGGTTATGATTATGCTACACTGGACAAATATTTTCCATTAGGGATGCCCCGATATAATACTGGTTTCAAATATTTGCAGCGATATTGCATTTTTAATGGAAAAAGAAGATATCCTATTTCGGACTATAAATGTGTGTAATAAGATGATTTTCTGAGCAGTATATCCCCAGAACATCCCGTGATATCATTTCAAAGCTGTTTCGTAGCTACTTTTAAATCATAAAGGAGCATTTTGAGCTTCAGAGATGTGCACAGACTAATAATTAAGGGTTACTCAAACATGGGAATGAAACAAAAAGCAACTTTGGGTACGTTTTTGCGAAGGAAACTGTATTAATTTAGTGTAATGTAGAACCTTTCAAGTAATAAAACAGATTTTTGTCAGATTGCAAATCAAAATTCCTTCCAGTATGAATTTTTCTGAGCTTAAACAATAGACTTTTAATCATTACTTTCAACACACGCAAAAAAGTCGGTCTTCTTCTTCTTCTTCTAAAGTCTGAACTCTGCTTCAAACCACGTTACTGATGATTTTACTGACAGACCATTGGCTCTAGACTTCTCCATTCAAATCCTCCAAGCAGATCAGAGTTTGGAAATGACAGAAACTCAACCTTGATTACACTTTTCAGAAGAAGAATGGGTTTTGATTTTTCGACTGCCTCAATCTGAATAAAAATGCGTGACATGTATTATTATTGTTATCACTCATCTTCAAATGTCCTGTATTACTCAAAACGGATTCGTGAGCTTTAAGACATGTTGAAATGTCGTTACCTCATTAAAAACTTACCCCGAGTTGTGTTTTTTGAGCAAACTTGTACATCTCCATAGCTCAAAACGCTCTTTTCCACCTTGTGATGTCATCAAGCGGTGGTTTTCAAGTTTACAGCTTTTTACAGTAAAGATTTGCAATTCCAGGGCTGAAATCGTCCAAATGATGCTAGTAGTGATGGTGTATGGAGTTTAAAAGTACAGCGGAGTACTTCCTGTATTACCAAATGACATCACAAGGTGGAACATGCAGAAATATGCAGGACTTGTGTATTAAAAGTCCAATACGTAACTTTTTTTTGGTAAGAGTCCAGCACCTGGTTGTATTCATGGAGATACAGTATGTTAGGAAAGGTGTTAGAATGTACCACAGTATGGCATTAAATGTGCTTATTATTTAACTATAGGTGTTTTATTTTGGTGGTTTTCTTTTACAATAAAAAAATACCTTGGAAAATATGCTCAGCTCTCCTGTAAATGTACTTGGTGCTTGTCTCAAAGTCAAAGTCAAAGTCAAATTTATTGTCAATCACACCATGTAACAGACATTTGACAGGGGGATATAACGAGATAAAGTTTTCCCAAACTCCGAATGAGCAAATTAAAAACTAAAACACATGAAATGTACACAGACATCAATAATAATTAAAATAAATGCAAAATATTCAGGCAGACAATCAAGGGACAATGACGTATGAGGATTTTCAACAAGCAAATTTTAAAATTTAGTTTCTGTTGAACTTTTTCAAATATTTACAATGTCAGTTCTGCATAAATCTAGGTTTGACATTTATATTAAGAATTTTTAATGTTTCTTATGCACATGAATTGGCTACGACCTTAAAAAATGTCATGTGCGACTGAAAATAACCTTAAAATAGTTTTTTTCTATAAAACATGTTTGGAATGTTAATTTAAGTTCTGAGTCATATGAACATGAGATTAAGATTTGAAAACATAAAAACATGAAATTTGAAAAAAATGGACACACTTAAATATTTGTTTGAATATTATGAGAGAAATATCTATTCAGGAAAGCTGAAATTTCATGTGGGACTTCCAAACACTTCAGAAAATATGACAAAAAAGAAAGAAAATTAATTTGATTAGATTTGGAGTCATTTTAAATCAACCGGACGGTCGCACCACATGACATTTTAACACTTTAAGTACAAAAAATATGCAGAATAACTCATGATTTCTGCAAAAAATGATTTGGTTACATAGAGTTCAGGGGTTCTACAGGTATGTGGAGGATTATTATGAAATTTTAACCTTTTTAACTGAAGAAATTGCAACTGGACAGACTGAGGTAGCTGTTTTATCTCTATGGAAGAGATAAAAAAAAGCATGTGAATGAAACAAAACACAACTCCATGTATTTTTGTGATGAGGAAACAACATTATAACACAGATCAGCGCGATATGGGCCCTTTAACCTCGTGTGTCCGTCTTGTGCGTCGCTGTTGGACCAGTATCTGTGCTGTGGGCGCTGTAGCAGAATCAGAGTTGACCTTTAGAGCTACAGAGCCCACACTCCGCCCGGTGCAGTCGATGGAGCCTGGTAGTGCCACAGGGCTCCACACAGGCCCATCCACAAGTCCATTTCACACTGACATTGAGCTAATCGACTCCGCGCTGGACGGTACAGTTAGGAGGTGAAACGGAGCGGCATTTTGGAGGATTTCAGCCCCGGAATTGCCAATCTCCGCCGAACAAAAGGAAGCTGTTAACTTGAAAACGACCAGCTTCATGACATCACGAGGTGGAACGGAGCATTTTGGGCTTCGGAGATGTAGACGGAATATTAATAAAGTGAAACAAAACACAACTTCAGGTACTTTCTAACATGACTTAAACCTCACAAGAGTCAATTTTGCGTAATATAGGACCGTTAAATGTTATAAACTTGCCCATAAATCCGTTTTTTTTTCTTCTTTTTTTTTTCTTCCCTTATCTTAAACATGCCCGGAGAGGTTTTAAATGTCATAAATACATGTTCCCACGCGAACATTCTTCATAAATATACAAAAGCATGATATAAAACAATGCACTACAACTTCAAAAAACCTGAAGCAGTTTGCCGGTCAAGTTGTTTATGTTAAAATTTGGTGTTTTAGTTCTCAAGACTGTTATCCAATCAGAAAGCAGAATGAGCCTCATACGAGTCTCTCATTTGGGTTGCCAGTTTCAAAGCTGAAATCCAGTCGGTTTAAACTTAAAATGGCTCTCTTTGACGTGAACGGTCAGTACCTAAACCACAGTAGACCAGCCTGAGTCAGGGCTAGTGCAGCCTCTGCAGCTCAGGGAGGGAAATCTGCAGGTTCTGAACTTTTGCATGAGTTTTGTCCATAAACTGAGACAAATTTGTGTGTAGTTAAGACTCTGGCAACTCAAGGTACTTCACCTTGGTGTTCTTGCTGATACCAATACCAGTCCGTCCATGTCAAGAAATAGTCTAAGCCTATTCAGTTTTGTTATAAAGGAATAAATCAATCTGCAAAAAGACAATCTCTAAAGAAGAATAAATTATATTAAGTGTTAAGAGTCAAATATACAAACATCTTGACCATGAATAGAGCATGAGTTAAGCACTTACATTTGTCTTATTTGTTACTTTCAATTGCAGAGCATGGATAAAAACAACAGTGAGGCCTGTAAAGTGATGTTCATCCTCGGAGCACATGGCTAATTAGTCTGAGTTAACTCTGTTGTCGAGCTGCACTCTCCATAGGGCAATTTCTACTTAGTTGAGCGTGCACACTAAAGGCTAAGTGAAGGTATTAAAGTGGTAACGCAAATGTCTTTTCTATTATTATTTGCAAGTTTTAAGAGTCTGTAGCGCCTCCACGGTCCACAGATTAGGTTTTACGAGTAGCATTAGCCTCCAGCAGCCACACATCTACAGGTCCTCACAGTGGAAAACACACTCAGATCAGTGTTATCTGAGTACTCACAATGCTGTTATCTGAAAAATTTGCAGTAGCAGAGCTTTTTCCAATACCAGTATCGGTATCAGAACAGCCGAGGTTCAGTTGCAGCAGTAAGATGCATAAAATTCCTCTTGAAATTGTTATCCAAAATGCTATGATGCTATGCTACTGCTTTTGTACAATGAAAACGACTATGATTATTTGGGAACAGTTAAATTTCATCGGTGTCTCTTTTAATTCTTGGACTTTACCTTATTCCGACGCAATAGTGTCAGTTTCAGTTTAATGCCACACAGGGAAAATCCTCTGGCCCCTAATACCATCACACACTACAGCGTACGTACATGTACTCGCATGTACTCCGCTGATCTGCGCTCAGACAGCTGCACCAGGGGGAGGATTTGCCCTCTGATTAGACGGGGCTGTCCCGGGCCACGCTGCTCCAGAGGGCAGAGGTGGGTACAGTAGAGAATTGCTCAAAAGCACAACGTATGGAGCTCAAATGTATGAAAACTCAGATCAATCCTAAAAACAGATCCTCATTTGAGAAGATATCGATACTAAAAAAGAAATGAACCTTTCCTGAACAGCTTTAGAATGATTTTGAGCTGTATCAGAACACCCACTGTCCACTATGGAACCTACCTGGACCATTGAATATGAATATACTAGAAAAAATAAAGAAAGTACTATGATTTAGTTTAGTTTAGTTTATTTAAAGAGACAGGGACAGTGCACAATCTACATTAACATTAGCAGGAGAGATGCTTGTACCAGGTTGTAGCGCTAGTGCTAATTTCCTTCTGAAATCTCTGGGCAGGTTGATGTTATAGCTCATAAAATCAAACACACAAATAAAATGTCTTTATAATGTCCAGAGCATCGTTACAATTCTGTATCTTCATTCACACCCACTTCTATCATCACTCTTATCAAAATCATCAGACAATTTATTAACTCCAGAACATCACATTATTATTTAATGTTGAAAATGACATTTGATTGTTTAAATAAAGTACTTTTTTATATTATTATTATTATCATTATGGTATTTTAATCGGTATTGAGTATTTAGTCTGTTCCTTTAAGGTATTACGTACATTTTTTTGTTTTGTTTTGTTAAGTTTTGTTTCATTCACACATGTTTGAGCAACATTTTATCATTATTCATTACATTTCCAAAGCTCAAAATGCTCTGTCCCACCTTGTGATGCCATGTTTTTAAGTTAACAACTACTTTTTACCGTTAGTTTAGGAGAGATTGGCAATTTTAGGGCTGAAATGAGGGAAGAACTAAGCAGAATTTGCGCGTTAAACATGCGTGAAAGAAACAAAACACGACTCCAGGTACTTTAATGATGAGGAAACATTGAGATTGGCAATTTTAGGGCTGAAATGAGAGTCTAAATAAGCAGAATTTGCGTGTTAAACATGCGTGAAAGAAAAAAAAACACGACTCCAGTTACGTTAATGATGAGGAAACATTATAACAGGACTTTTAATATAAAAATTGAGTTTGAAATGTTCATATCGTGACAACACAAACTCATATCTGCTCCCCGCCCACACAGATCAAACAGTTTTTATATTCTGTCTGTCTGCAAAAGATTATTGTGGTCAAAGGTCAATTCATCGACGCTAACGGCTCCGCTCGGACGCCGCTCGCTTTGGGCTCATCACACGTCGTTATCTGCACTTGCATTATCGTATTCCATCAGCCAGACGCGCTCATTTGGGTAAACAAACATATAATTGATCGTGGAAACCCGTATGTTACATAATGGTACAATAACATTAAAATCCAGCGCCAGCTTGAAGGGCTTTCGAGTTATGGCCGTTATCAGATGAGATGGTGTTACTATCTCAACACCAGATATGAGAGCTGGACTTGGGCCTTTCACAAACACTTTCTTTTTTTTTCCTTCTTCTTCTTCTTCTTCTTTGACGATTGAGAATGTTACGCAATGAGAAAATGCTTTGTCAGAAAGTATGTGTCAGCGAAACTAGACTTGGAGATTTCATAACGTGAAACTGGACGTAGATTCTCTCGTCTTGTGAAGAAAAAGAAAAAAAAAATCCCATTATATTTTGGACCCAACGACACATTACTAACTTAATCTTTAAAGTTGCATTGTGTAACTTTTCCAGTATTGGGGCGGCCATCTGTTCACTGTTTTGCCATTAAACTTTTCTAACTCCATGGAACGATCTAGTGAGCAAGTTACAGAGAGAACATATGGTTTATTTTTACTTTTGGTTTAAGAAATCGTATTGATTATTGTGAATATAAATTGTGTTTCTACTAGGAATGCACCGATACCAATACCAATAGAGTGAAATATCGGTGCAAGCATCATTTCCTGGATCGGATATCGGTCCCATGGTATCGGTACAGCCGTTGGGACCATTTTGTGGCTGATGTAGGCTAAGGAAGTCTCATAATGAATGGACTTTTATTTGTACAAAGCTGTTCTGTAGTTACTTGCGGGATAAATTACAATTACATACCACAATTTAATCAATTTTTTATCAAGTTCTCTGCGTTTTGGGAGAAAATGACATTCTCAGTTCCCGTAGTATCGATTTATAATATAGTATCGGTTCGTCAAATGCTTTTCTCTGTAAAGATGTTCTATCTTCATGGAGACCAAACCAGACCAAGTTACAGCTCAGATCTGTGGAGATGCAAGTCAGCTAAGTTTTTCAATGTGTTTTTTTTAGCATTTAAGACATCTATAATTGAATAAATGCTAAATAGATGATCCAAGGAGACGAGCAGGCGGCAAATTCAACACCAGAAAAGTTACACAGTGCACTTTTAAAGGCCAAATACACAAAATTGACTCTTGTGAGCTTAGAATCTTGTAACTTTACTAAAAACGTACCTGGATTATGTTAGAATAATGCTTTATTTTTAGTTCATTTACGTCTCCAAAGCTCAAAACGCTCTGTTCCACCTTGTGATGTCGTGAAGTTTTCAAGTTATGCACCTGCTTTTTTACCTTAAGTTCAGTAAAAATGAGCAATTCCATGTCTGAAATCATCCAATTGAGCCAAAAAAACACACTTCTTGTATCAATACATGACATCACAAGGTGGAACAGGGTGTTAAAACATGTGTGAATGAAACAAAACGCAACTCCAGGTATGTTTTTTTCATGAGGAAACATTATAACAAAGGTCAGAAAATAGTGTCATACAAGCCATTTAAACGGATCTTTTTGGTTGAGATGGACAACGTAGTACACACGATATATTAAAGAACTACTACACAGTACACGTACCAGTCCTCGCTCTGTCTGTTTGAACGCAGACCCTGATTTAACCCCGATATTACCTCAGTCACCGCGGTTCTTCATGCTCTAATAGTCTGGACAGATGCTCTTATCCATGTGTAATGTCTGCAGATCTGAGGAGTCCAAAGCACAGACACAGACTGTAAAGTCATACAACTCCAATAAAACATATGAGACCGCGGCGGGCCAGACTGTGTACTGTACCTCCAGTGGATAAGCAGCGGGACGGGGGGAGGACACCGGGGATGCAGGGGCCGCTGAATGACGGATATTCAAGCGAGCATTTTATGGCAAGTGGGTCATAGGGTTTAGAATAGAACTGTGAGGAGAGACGGCAGTGAGGTGCTTACATTTATTCAATTACAGATGGTTTTATATCCTGATTGTGGGCGGGATCGCCTCTCCACAGATCTGACCTGTAACTTGGTCTGGTTTGGTCTCCATGACGATAGAAAAGTTTATATTCCAGACAAAGCAATAACATATTTACAGAGAAAAGCATTTGACGAACCGATACTGTACTATATTATAAATCAATACTATGGGGACTGAGAATGTCATTTTCTCCCAAAACGCAGTGAAAAATTTGACTCAATTGTGGTATGTAATTGTAATTTATCCTGCAAGTAACTACAGAACAGCTTTGTATGAATTAAAGTCCAATTATGAGACTTCCTTAGCCTAAATCAGCCACAAAATGGTCTAATTACATCAAATATGAGGTTCAACGGCTGTACCGATATCATGGGATCGATATCCGATCCAGAAAATGATGCTTGCACCGATATTTCACACCATTGGTATTGGTATCAGTGCATCCCTAGTAGAAACACAATTTATATACACAATAATCAATACAATTTCTTAAACCAAAGTAAAAATAAACCAAATGTTCTCTCCGCTCTGTATTATTTTAATTGTTAAAAATAGAAATATGCATAAAATTTTTTTCTCCACAATTTTTTTGCATTATTTATCTCTGTTTTTTTTATAATTTGATTTACTAACTAATAAAATAATTTAATAAAATGTAAAAACAAGTCTTATAGCTCCCAGTATCTGAGGTATCTTAGTTGTAATTTAAAAAAATCTATATGTATACATTTTTCCACTTTTTTTTTTCAAACTGTAAAATCAAGTAATTACATGAACCACTGCAAAAGAATTATATAGATTTTTTTTTTTATTTATAATTTTTTTTTTCTATCGCTTTTAAATTCAATATGCCAATCCTATGCTGAACCATTATAGGGTCAAATGCAGAAGCCCCATCTCCCCATATGAACAAATTCTCACACATATCATGACAACTCCATAAAAACAGACCTGCATACGAGATACTACATTATAATTATTATTTCAATCCCGTGCGTAGATTTTTCCTCATTTGAACAGTGTGTATATGAACTCTCCCACATACTGCTGAATACTCCTTACAAAAGCCCTGACTAAGCATTCGCACTTTCCATTATTCAACTCCCAGTCACATTTTTACATAAATATATCTATCACATGCTCGTAGTCCCACCATTGAGGAAGTGAGGTCTCCAACTTCCTGTTTATAGCCCAGTGGGAATATCAGAGGGACGCGTGACAGGAAGTCAATACCAAATATGGACTGTTTACACAAATGATAGCTTTGATTTCTTTTTAAATGTCCTATATTATGTGAAATTGACTCTGCATTGTTTAACTTCTACTTGCTTGTCTGCATAGAGATGTTATTCCTTTGCTGGGAATGTTCCACAGTAGGGCATTAAACATATCGACACCTTCCTAAAATAATCGCATAAGTCATTTTTTCAGGTTTTTCAGGAAACACAAAAAACTCCCCCCAAAATTGAAATTATGGCCTAAATTATGGTAAATTTAGGCAAAAAGGTGATGATATCTCCCTTACATTGGTTCAGTTACATGTGTTTTATAGCTCAAAAACACCTTAAAAACTAAAAGACTTCTTGCTATGCACAGGCTTTTTCTCCATAAGTCTGACCATTAACCTGTCTCCATTGTAATTACCAAGTTTATTTCCATTCTGCAGAACAGACCTGGGCATTGTGCAGCTCCCGAGCGACATATGGTCCTTTGGTTGACTCTGACTGGCCCGTTTAAGCTAATTTGGATTTACAAAATAAACATATTTTATCATTTTACCTCATGCATGGAGTAAAGCAAGTATTTTTTTTTTAATGGCATTTTTTTGTAAGGCAGCCTCACTTTTTCATTGCTTAATCATCTCTTTCCCGTCGGACTAACCCGTCAAAACGATATTTACTGTTTTGTTTGTTTTTTTCTAAAGAAATACAATTAATATTTTGCAGAATTTACTTATTGAGATTTTGGCTCAGCCCTTTTTCTCATGTGGCCCCATAGAAAAAATAATATTCTACCCCTGCTACAGAATAATCAAGGCAAAACTGTAAAAAACTGCAGCTTTAAACATGTAATTATCTTGTTCTCCTCAATAACACACCTGGAGTTGTGTTTTGTTTCACTCACATGTTTGATTAATCCTGTATTATTAGTCTGTCTACATCTCTTAAAGCACACAAAGTCACGAAGCGGTAATTTTCTCAAAAACACCTAATTTTTGACCTTTATTTTTACAGAAATTGGCGATTCCATGGCTGAAACTATCGAAATGATTCTAATAAAGGTGTATGGAGTTTAAAAACACAGTGGAGCACTTCCTGGAACATGTTGGACAGCTAAAATAAGTCATTTTTTTGTGTTTAAAACAACTATTCCTGGTGTGTTTGTGATGTGAAAACAGCATTATAACAAATAAAAAACTAACGTAATATGTCATGTTTGAAATCGCGTCCAATTTCCCAGTCACTTAACAGAGTCAGCTAACAGGCTAGCGCTAATCGTTGCTGTCATGTTGTAATTAGCATCATGTGGAGTAGTTATTATGCAAGGAGACAGTTTGTTGGCATGCCGTGAGCTGAAGAAAGCGCAAAGGTTTTGAAATGAAATTGCAGTAAAATGTATTCAAATAAATCAGGTAATTGCTTTGAATGTATCTGAAACTATATTGCTGTTTTCAAATGCTGGATAGATTTGGTTTTCATGAATTTATTGCAAAAAAAGATTAAATTCTAGGGTCCCAGTCTGCCATACATCTCCATCTCAAAGCCACTCACCACTCCTTTGAGGATAGTGAGGTACAGATCTTCGCTCGAGAAAAGAAATGGTTTGAAAGAGGAGTTATTTTTGTTAGGAAAGACAATCCATCTTTGAGCAGGAGTGGGGAGCTCAGACATCATCCCTCTCCTATTTCCAACTCCATCTTCAAACCTAAATCAAAACCAGAGTGTCACCAGTGTTTCTAGGTACGCTCTAAGGGCCCGAACAATTACATATGACTGTGTTCTAACTGTATAACAGGAAGTTCATGGTTAGCATTCTACTTTTTAGTTGTGATAAGTGCTCATAAACTCGTCACAGTGAGTAATTACAATGTTTTGTTAATAAAATAGATACATTGTGAATAAAAACATAAATAACATATATAACATTGGAAAAATAACATTCAAAGCTTTATAACTGAAACATTGTAGTGCCTAAAGTTAATTTTTTTGTAAATATAATAGATACATTTTGTTTAAAAACATTAATAACATAAATAACATTAAAAAAAATAAAAAAAATAAAAGCATTATAACTGAAACATGCTTGTAGTGCCTAAAGTAATTTTTTTTGTAAATAAAATAGACACATTGTGAATAAAAACATTAATAAATAACATATATAACATTGGAAAAATAATAACATTCAAACATTATAACCGAAACAGGCTTGTAGTGCCTCCAGTTAAAAGTTTTGTAAGTAAAATAGACACATTGTGAATAAAAACATAAATAAATAACATATTAAAATAACATTAAAATAACATTAAACATAACATTAAACATAACATAACATTAAAAAAAACAAAAAAAAAAACATTCAAAGCATTATAACTAAAACATGCTTGTAATGCCTAAAGTATTT
>KN508698.1:7113-17494 GCA_000787155.1 Scartelaos histophorus | reverse complement strand
ACACACACAAACACCACACACATTTAAATACCTTTTGAAAGCATGTCATTTGTTCGCGATGCCACCCTCCTTTAGCCAGAGTGTTGATGGTCATCTTTCTTTTCTCGGCTGCTCGGGATGTTTGGACGGGATGAAAAGTGCGAGAGTGAACTGCACTCGGGAGCGCGCTCGGAGGAGAGGATGCGCTGGTACGTGCGTGTCCCCGTGTAGATTAGAATCTTATTACGCATTTTCTGTATTATAAGGATATTACACACTTAAAAATATAGGGGATAATGGACGTGAAATTAGTTTACTGTAGATTTACCCATTTACAAGTGACTTCAATTTCATTAGTTCAGCACGTATATATATTTTACATTTCAGCTATGATGAGTATTATAAGGATAAAGGAAAAGGCAATGGTGGAATACAACAACGTAAAAAACAAAACAAAGCAAAACAATTAAAAGTTGTAAAACAAAAAAACGTTGAGCACATGATTTGCAAAAACGAAAAATCACCCTTTTGTCCCTCATGCGCATTCGTACGGGTAATAGGAAGGGGTTCCGCCGTTGGTGGACAATCCTCATTGTGGCTGTATTTACAAGTTTATTATTTACAAGTGAATAAATAAACATATTAAACATCTGCATGCGAAGGTGAGATCGTCTTTATCTCTTTTATCTGTCTAAATCTATTTCTTTAAATCTGTGTCTGACCTATGAAACCCGCTTGTTTAGCTAACTTACCTAGCTTAGCCCGATAGAGAAGAAGCTCCACTCAGTTGTATACTAGCTTCACTGCCCCATGTGTAACTCTACAGAAAACACATAATACTTTTCTCTGTTGCTATTACAGACATTATTATATAATTCGGCTTGCTTAATTTACATGGCTTTTGTTGTACATACCTTGCATTAAACTATATTTGATAACTTGATAGTAAAACGTCTTACATCCAGGCAACATCTTCAGAGCTAACTACTAGATGCGTGCCATTGCTTTATTATTTACTTTTTTGTTCAGCTTGTCCAGTCACTGAAGTCGCGCCTATTCCTACAGTAAACAGTTTATTTGCTTGACATGCTTTTCTGTTTTTTTCAGGGAAGATTGAAATGGGGGACATCCGTCAGTCTTTGCTTCCTCGAGATGTCCTGAGTGCAGCTAAGGAGCTCCTCTACCACCTGGACATCTACATCTGTAACATGGTGCAGTCAGGAAGACAGGCCCCTCAGGTGGACACTAAAACCCTGGACTTGGTAGAGGAGTTTATTTTACATGTGCCCAAAGACAGGAATGCTCAAGTCAGGGTATGGCATACTTCTCAACAATCCTTTTTAATTATGGCAATGTACTAAATGGGCATTTGTTTGTTTGTAGAGGATGAGCGCTCTACAGGAGCTCCACCTGCTGGAGATCATGTGCAGCTGTTTCCAGGAGCAGAGCCGGGATACAGTCCGACAACTTGTATTCTCAGCGCTCTTCAGTCTACAGGGCAACCAAGCTGATGAGAGCCGCATGGCACTGCTGGGGAAGCTAGTGTCTATGGCAGTAGCGGTGGGAAGGATTCCAATTTTAGAGTGTGCAGCTACATGGTTACAGGTATACTATATGAGTCCTTTTTGTGGAAACAAAAACAAGCACTGTGTTTAACCCCATGTCTTCATTTACAGAGAACCCACAGAGTCTATTGTGTACGGTTGGCTCAGGTGTTGGTAGATGACTACTGCAGCCTTGTGCCAGGCTCAGTTCCCACGCTGCAGAACATTCACAGTGCCAGTCCACGCTTTTGCTGCCAGTTCATCACTGCTGTGACCACACTGTATGACCTCTCCACAGGTGTGATGCTGTTTTCTAACCTGAAGAGAAACATTTCATTCTTTACATTTGTATGACTTTAATAATGTGTCTGTTCTCAGATGAGTTAACACCTCCTTTAGAACTCCTTAAAATGATTGTGTCCTGGATCCAAGAGGACCCACGGCTAGTTCTAATCACTTTTCTGAACGCACCCCTCTCTAACAGCCAATCTGTCAGTTCACTTGATGTAACACCGTTAGGCGGCCTGGTCCGATGGTGTGTCAAAGCTCCTCTTGCATATAGGAAAGTCAAGAAGCCTGTGTTGGTCAATGGGAGCGGTGAAAATGAACAAGAAGCAGGGCCTCTCTTTTCTGCACTTCACTTGAGTGTCCTACAGGTTTGTTGTGTGTGTTGACCACACACTGTGTTAAACCATCAAACCATTATTCTTGCAAAAAAAAGAAAATCTAAGTAATTTCTATGTTTGTTCTCTTCAATTATAGGTCTTTATGCTCTTGCCAAATATACTAACTGAAAAAGGACTGTTTGGCCGTCTTGCATTGCTGCAAATTGAGTCTGTGGCTGCACTAATCTCAGACCTCTCCAGACTATTGGATCAAGCAGATAAACACACTCACACAATATCGGATGAATCACATGCAGCGTCTCAGCTGGCTCTGGATCGTCTGGCACAAGCTCTGCAGGTGGCTATGGCTAACCGTGCACTTCTTTGCTCCAGAGGTAAGGGAAAGACTGAATCCTAAAGTAAGGAGAAATAGAAGTACTGGCCATTCCTTTATAAATTATATCCTATATTAAGGCAGATTCTCTCGCTTCTTCAACATACTATGTACTTAGATATCATCCGTGATTGTTGTTAGATTATACCAGTTTAGTAAATTAAGTCTGCTATTCATGCAAAAATTTATATTATCTTTTGTACATAGAGGACCTACGAGCAATTTGTTCCCGCCTTCCCCACAACAAGTAAGGATTACAATGTTTTTGTACTGTTACTCGATAAATGATGTCCCATCTAAAGTCTCTTTTGTTCCCTTCTTCAGTTTGCTGCAGCTCGTCTTGTCTGGCCCAGTCGTATATTATAACAACATCCACACTCCTCCTTTATCCTTCAGTCCCCATGCAGCACATTCCCCCATTGCCTCTCACCCAACTCTCCCAGGACATGCCCCCCACACCCCTCTTGCCCCTCACCCTTCTCCGCACCCACAGTATCCTGCACAGCCTTTCATGACCGGACTGCCCTTTCCATATAGACCTGGTCACTAAAGGACACTATATGTGCAAGTATGTAGATATGTAGAGATAAATGTGTGAACTTGTGTGAGAGCTGGTTGATTGTGTTGTGTTACATGCATTTTGAACAGGTCGGACATGTTTGTCTATTAAAAATTTTTACCTCGCTGTTGATGTTGTTCTTTAAGATGGCCACATGTTGTCACTGTTGTGCTTCATTAAGATCACAATATAGCTCAAAATCTCAGGTAGAGACCAGATTATTTTGAACACAACGGAGAAAAAGCACTAGTAAGCACTCACACATTTAAAAGTGAATTAGCTTAAGCATTTAAAGATCCCATATTAATCTGTTTTCTGATTTCTGTTTTTAATGTTTCCTCATCACAAACATACTTGGGAGTTGTGTTTTGTTTCATCCACACACCATGCACATTTACGCCTTTAAGAGAATTATTTTCTCAAACTGAAAACACTGTTCCTTCTTGTTCCATCATCCGTCATGTGGTAATACAGGAAGTGCTCCACTGTGTTGTTAAAAATATGCACCTTCAGTAGAAGCCATTTAGATCATTACAGCCCTGGTATTACCAATCTCTATTGAACTAAAGATGAAAGGAGCTTTTAACTTGAAAACTAACACTATATGACATCACAAGGTGTATCAGTGCATTTTGAACTTGAGATGTACAGAGACTAATTATAAAGGGTTACCAAACATAAATGAAACAAAACAGGCATGTTTTTGAGGAGGTAACTATATTATAGCATGGCTTAAATAAGGACCTTTGGATATGAGTAAAGAATGACTGAGAATAATTGATAAACACTAAAAAGCTTTGAATTTGACCAAAGATAACTTTTCACTGGTAGTTTACTACATAGAACCAATCAAATGTTGGGACACACTCAATCAGTGTTCTTTTTTTTCTTTCTTTTCTACATTTAATATATAGAAGACATCAAATATATGAAGCTAGATAAATTCTCAAAGTAGCCACCTTTTGCTTTGTCAGAAAATATTTAGTAGAGTTATTTAACTTATTTTCTTTCCTACGTAAATGCATGCTTGATATATTTGTAGAATGTAGAAAGTAGTAAAAATAAAGAAAAAGAAGAAATGAGAATGAATGTGAAGTCTGTCGTAGTTGTAGTAATAGTAGTAGTAGTAGTAGTAGTAGTAGTAGTAGCAGTAGTAGTAGTAGTAGTAGTAGTAGTAGTAGTAGCAATAGTGATCTAGAAAAATTGGTTTTGAATGAAAGGTGTCATAATATGTTGGCAATTTAGATTTAATGTTTATCCTTGCCCAAATATTCCCCTCATTCCTTCTTATGTTGTTTTACTATGCAGGTTTCACTGTTCTCAAGCCAATGGCAAATTAATACGTAATCAAAGTGTGTGGAGGAGCCAAGCCCAGCCTAGTCTGCTCTGTTCATAGATAGATATCCTATCATGTCCATGCAGGATGCTCACGTAAAGATGCTTCCTGGAGTTCTCTTCTGACTTCATTTGGATTAAGAATTGCATCATATGTTGCAGCTTTAGCCAAATACTCATGTGTGTCTTTTAATGATAGTTAAAGCTATGTAACCTTTCTGGTGAAGAGTCTGCCACCTGCATCAGGATGTTATTACTTTTCTCAGAACTGTGTTTGTTTAAATGTATGTTTTCAGCAATAAAAACTGTAACTGAATAAATGCAAGACATACATGTAGAATGGTATACTGTAGAATATTCCAAGCTAAGCAATAAATTCTCTGTGGAGACAAGCAGGTAGTGGACCTTCCACCTGAAAAGTCACACGGGGCACTTTTAAACTGTGTAGTGGATAGTCCTAATTGATAAGGACTGCACACAGCCTACATTCACTGCAAGCATTAAACTATGGAAATGATAACTGTCTTTGGCTGATGAGCTTCATGGAGAACACTGTCATTTTGTAGCAGTAGAATGGTGGTAATGTTAGCTGTAAGTGAGCAGAAGAAAAAGAAGATGCAGCAGTATCGGTACCAATAATATGATTTCTAAAATGTCAGTTGTCTAAGTTATAATTGTATCATTGTCGTGGGTTAGGTTGTTAGGTATTACATGTGTTATTACGTTTTTTTGTTGAATATTAATAATGAATGAGATGTGATGAAGCTCAGTGGACACAGAGTTGGGTTGTAGGAGCTTCTCAGAGGTTTGGGTGCGACATAGATAAGAGTATCTGTGAGGGGCTTCTGGGCAGCTGGGTGGTGACACTTGTGAAAAAGGCGCCAGTTGACAGAGGTTAAGAAAAAAAGATGAATGAATTTTAACTGTCATTCTTAAATTAACCTGCTTTTAAGATAATTTTTTGTTATAAATAAATATGTTTTTAAATTATTTGGTATAGATTCACTTGACTGGTTAACAGTTACCAGAGTAATATACCAGAGGAACATAATAATGTCTCCTCAAAGCACGTCTTCTACTCCTTTGTGAACTATATGTAACTTTTCTGGTGGACTTCTCTGCTTGTTTCCATAGAGATGTTATTGGTTTGCCAAGAATGTTCCAAAGTATTGCATTAAACTTGGGTAATGCCCCTAGGCCAAGGCGAAGGTCAGATCTGTGAAGAGGCTGATATATATTCAACAGATAATTTACATAAAAAAGTAAAAGGAAAGGAAATCAAGAGTCGTTCCTGTTAAACATGGTTTTTAAATGGCACTCTTACTCCCTGTGTAAAAAGGGGAATTTATTTTTCTGAGGATATGACGTCATTATTTTATCAATTTTTTATCTTCTTGCTTTGGCACTTGCATTGTAGGCCCAGGCTATAGAGGTCAAGCATCATTTATTTGTGTGTGAAGAATTACTTGTGCCGAAACACCTTAATAACAAAACACCTTAGCAAGTGTGAAAATCCCCATCCATCTAAAAGCCACCGCGGCTTTCTGTTAAATGTCACTGTGTCTACTCTGAATCTCAGAATTACAGTCTATGCAGCTGTGTTTTGAGTGGATAAATAACAAAGCTAACTTAGAGGAACAGAGGAAGTTCAATAATAAACACACAGAGCTCATTATTACTCTTTACTAAGTTTGATTATGGTGTGGCTTTACAAAGTTTGTTTCCTGACAATGTTAAACTTTATTTATGCCAGATTGGAGAAAATCAGTGATTCACAAAATGTTGATCATAAACTAGGTTCACAACTAAAGTCTAATCTCATAATGGACTTTCCCCTCAAAACTAACAAACAAAACAGGGCGGCTTTTTTGTGATTTGTGGGAAATTCCCACAATTCCTAATTCCAGTTTCCAATTCCTAATTCCAATTCCTAATTCTAACTTTGATACTGCTCTCATTTTGACACATCTTATTACCCGTGGGTATCAAATCGTGCAGCAGGTACGACAACTTTGTACAAGACTTTGTTCTGAGTTGGTCCGTTTTAGTTCTTGAAAAATAAAAAGCAGATTTTTTTTTTTACAGTTTAAGAGTGAAAATGTGTGAAAATAATGTAAATTAAATGAATGATGTTAACAAAATACTTTGCTCACTTTGTTACACATAGACATGATTTCTGCCAGAGAAAACCAGTGTAATTTCTTATAAACTTTAGTTTGGCTGGTCTGGGCACAGAGCCTATTAAAACAATATTTGTGGGTAGACTACCTTAAAGGAGCTGTGAGAAAAAGAAAATCTGATCTTATTCTTTTCCAACATACACTACACTACAGACTATTATAACCTTTAAACCCCAACACACAACTGTGTAGAAAGAAAATTAAGCCCCTTTTCAATCTCCTCTGGGCAGCCTGCATTTTTACCCTACTCCGCTTGAAACTGGGACAACGACTTGCAATAAAAAGACTGCTGAACTTTAAAGTCATTACATTAAAAAGGCTGTTATTTAATGTAAATATTTATTTTACAGTAAAAAAAAGTCATGATTTTGTTTTGTTTAACCTTTGGTAGGTATGTTATCTTGAAAATGGGAAAATGGCATGGGAAAATGATTGGAGTGACCACAGACCACCCACCTAATAGAGCAGGTTAGGGACCAACACATAATTAACTACAGTAAGTCTATCCACAAGTGCAATTATATGACAGCACTTCGTGTATAACCAGCCATTAAGAGAAAAGTCAACAAACTGCACTGCTGTTTGCAGGAGTCTTTACATGATCATTCACGGAACCTGTTCACCTTTCACAAGTTTAACCTCACGGCTTCTCCCCTGTCGCCTTGACCAGTTCGTAAAACTGAAAGTTGAAAACGGTGAATTTTTGTTAAAACATATCACGTGCTATAGGTCTGTATGCTCCAGAGTTTAAAATATTGTTAATTACTAAATGGTAGCCTAAACCTAGGCTATGAACACTTAAATCCAATTAAAATCCACTGGCAGGTCAGTTATCCTGTAATAACACATTGCCTTTTCTTGACCAGAGTGTCCTATGGACCCATGTGTCCCTAAATGTACCCATCATTAGAGCCATGTCTCGCGAGCATTACGCGCGGGAACAGGCTACAGGAAATGGCGTTAAAGTCGCTCGGGCTGTTCATTGGCTGCTCAACCCACCGTAGCACAAGAACTCAAGAAGCGTGCTCCTCTTCTCACTATCCAAGGTCGCTCGCCGGGTAGAAGAGACAGATATCGGGGGAGCAGAAGCAGACCTCGTGTTCCACGGTGTCGTGCAGGTTTCACTGAGCCACGGATCAAGGTGCGTATTTTATCCAACTATTCTCTATAACACAAGTCATTATGGAACAGTATTGGTCTTATTCACCTACCGCTCCTTAGATTGGGACACATATACTTTTGAAAGATGTAACCGACAATGAAATAAAGTTGTAAAAAAGACCTATTTGAAGCAGCTCATTGATGTGTTGATAACTGTGTTTATAATGGACTCGTCATCATCTGTGATACGCGCATTGTGCCTCCACATGGTACCGGACCATAGCACATTTTCCCTGTTTTATTTACCCGAGCTGCAACGTGGGACATGTGATCGTGTTGTAATGTCAGAAATAATCTCATGAGCAGTGCGCCACGCGCTTTTACGCAGCGTCACGCACCGGGAGCCTTCAGGTTTCTAATGTGCTTCGGTGACAGGGTGACCCTTTTGGGCTGCTCTGGGTCACTGTGTCAGGAGACATTATACTGCCACTGGTCCCTCTCCTGACCTTGACTGAAATGCAGTGATAACGACCTATTAGGTTTGTTATGGGAATGGTTCTGGCCAAATTTAAATTTCACTAAAACACAAGGTTTCGGTAGAAGTCATTGGAAGCTGTAGTTACAGGTTAATGTGGAAGAGTTTAGCTGATTCTCTTAACAGTCGATTTGCAGCATATGAACTTGACAGGTCAACATTTGAGTAGATAATCCATTTCCTCCTGGTTACATGCCTTTTAGCGATGCAAATAGTGAAATACAAAGCAGAAGTGAAGATCTTTCCTGAAGATTTCTTTTCTTTTTTTTTTTCTGTCTTTCATTCTTTCTTTTTATTTATTTTTCCTTAAAATGTACATTTTACTTTTTATGATGAGATCGGTCTTGCCTTACACAGTTCATTTTAGTTTTATTTTATTTAGTTTATTTATTTAATGAGACGGGGACAGTGCACAATCTACTTTAACCTTAACAGGAGAGATGCTTGTATCAGGTTGTAGCGCTAGTACTTATTCTCACCTGTAGTCCCTGGGCAGGTTGATGTTATAGTTCATAAAATCATAACGGTGACATTAAGCTACTTCATTTGGCTTCTAACTCTTCCCACTTTGACTGGATCCTACCTTTTACAGAAACCTCAAGTTTGAATAGAATCTTGCTCAACAGGAGTAGAGGATTTCTGTGGCTTGCTGTTCTGCTGCAGCTCAGCTCATTTTTCCCATGAACTACTCAAAGCCTTTCTCCAATGTGACTCTCACATGATTCTGCCTCTGCACAATGACTCCTCCGCACCCCTGACCCCTCTCACCCCTCTCCACTGTTCCTCATCCTTCCCATTTTCTCACTAACTTTGATTTTGTTCTGTGGATGCATTTTACTTATATCCAGATCACTGTGTTATGTACTGCAGTTGTAGTGGGATGAAGACAAACCACTAAGGGGACTCGTTTGTTACTGTAGTCGAGACACATCCCTGTGCCCATGGACTGCAGACCTACTGTGTGTCTTAAATGTTGTGTGTGTACCTCCAGGGTGTGGCTCAAGTTTAGCCTATCTCTACAACACACACACCCGTACACCAATAACGTTCCCTAAAGGGAGCAGACACATGAGCCTCTTCTTTACTTTGTTCATTTTAAACTGGCTGAATTATTTTTATTTTCTATTATTTTCTATTTTGATGTTTAATTGACAGATTGGTGAATAAGACTTCTTCTCTAAAAGTAGCTAATCTGTTTAAAGTATTAAGTTTACCATGCTTGGTATGACTGGCATGTCAGATTATAGTCAGCTCTTCCCACCTTATTGGCCATTTGGTTATACAAATATAACAGTGACACCGATTCTGATCATTAGTTTTATAAGGTTGTGACTCAGTGAGATCCTATTTTAAACTCAATTGCAACATCAACATTTCACCTGCCGTATGAAAGTCAAGGGTCTAACTGGGATTAGATATGTTGTTATTTATAAAGTTGGAATTGCATCCTCTGGGTGGCATTGTACCGTGAGTTATGGCTGCTCTCTTAGCACATTTATTCCACAGACACTGGCACAGAATTTGGCTTTGATTCTGGGTTACATTTGAGGTATTTTGGAAAGCTAAGCGATGCCAGACGTACAAGAGCTACAAATTAGGACATGCCTCACTGTGCTTTTCTGTTCCCTTTGGCATTTGCCCATTGTGGTTCTCCACACGCGATGTCCTGCCTGGCATCAGTGAATATTTTAAATATTGTGTTCATTCGTAACTTGATTTGACTCAATATCAGACATTTTAGACATTTAGACATTTATAATTATTATTATTATTATTATTATAAATATTAATTAATATGAACAAAATCATAAATATACACACAACCCAACTTCAAACCCTGTCCTGAAGTGCTTTTTATCTTTGCCCCTTTGTCCCGTTATCGTGTGAGCTGATCTTTATTCTCTTGCTGGCTTTGTGCCTTGATCGTCTATTTTAAAGATGAAACTCTAGACTCTGGTAACAGTATTGCATTTGTGTTTTTGTTGTGTTAAATTTGCTTGCGTGTTGCAGTCATTCATACCTGGAAATATTTTTGGAGCTTTGTTAAGAACATTACCGTCTCTTTCTGGACTAACTGTGGGTTACTGTGTAACTGTCCAGTGCAGTAGTTCAGTTTGTGCAGTGAGTGAGAGACACTAGTGGTGGTCTA
>KN508697.1:6741-39308 GCA_000787155.1 Scartelaos histophorus | reverse complement strand
TAATAATAATAATAATAATCCCTTTTTAAAATCCATTGTACTTTGTCTTCCAATCCAATCTTCCTTATATAATGTCCAATATTTTTATTGAACAAAAAGTTCTGCTTGTCACTGTGGTTTGCAATGTAATGCAGAATAATGGATTGCACAAAATATAAAAAGTTTCAAAACTAGTCATATTTATGAGTTTTCCCCCACAGACGCTCTCATGCTCAGAGCCTGTGAGACAGAGATGCCTGCCAACTGACATCCAAAAATTGATGGTCATTGGTTACACAATTTATGGAGTCACAGTTGTCATCACAAATTTGCCTGGCCGACTAACGTTTTTGAATGGTTTATTATTTGAAGAATCCATGAAGACGTTAACAACTCTTTTCTCTTAGTGGGTTTATTTACGTGGCCAGTAAAAATCAGATTCTAGCATGTGATAATGTTGTTCCCGCATTAAAAACATGCCTGAATAGGTTTTAGATGTCATTCATGCATGTTTCAATAATTTAGTGATCTCTCCCGGGCCCTATTTGAACTCTTCTTACTGTTAGCTACAAGATTCTGTCCAATGTTCAGCCCACAAGCCTACGTGACCCATGCTCCCATAAAACGATTCTGTATCAATGTACAAAAACATGATATAAAACAACACACTGATGAGATGTGCAGTAGTTTCTTTAGCCAGATGCAGCCTGGTTGTGTTAGCACTCTTTTTTGTTGTTTTCAGCAAATATAGCATTTTCAAAACAATAAAAGGCAAGATTGTGATGTAAATGTTATGTTGTGCAGTTAATACTTAATTTTTTAAGATATACTTTATTGTCCCCGTTGGGAAATTTGTCCTCTGCATTTAACCCATCTGGTGCAATCTGTCAAAGCAATTTCTAGTAGCATTTACGAATCCTCCATAACTTAAACAAATTATTGTATTATTTGGCATCTTCAAAATCTCTGCTCTTAAAATCTGAAAATTTAACATCCCATTACAGTCAAGTACTTGAGATATAATGCTGATAGCCAACACTGTCAAAAAAGTCTTAAGATTGTCTGAAAACTTAAGAACAAAATATAAAAAGGATTTAAGTGGCACATTTTCAGGAGCCTGTCCAATACAAGCGTTCATGGTCCTGTTTATGTAGGTGTTGTTTTGGTGATTTTCAACAAAAAGGTGGGAGTGATGCAGAAATCTTCTCACCTGTTGTATTTCCAATTAAGTCAGCTCTTTCCTGAACAAATTACATTAAAATAGAGCTCAGATTAAAGTCTAACAGAGCCTCAAACATAGCCGAGCCTCTAGAAAGTATCAATAATATATCTCTCTTATAAGTACGTTTAAAAGTTACCTCACATTTCCATTCTGCCTGCTCCTGTCCTGTCCATTCATATGATCGCTCATGGTCCGTTGGCTTTGTGACTCTTTTGTTTGTTGTGACTGAAGTCTGTGTTTGACCTGTGTGTGACAAATGTGATTGAGGCCGCACCAAAATAAAAGTCTAAAAGTGTCTCTCTTTGTCCCCACACAGGACCCGGGCCAAAGCTCTGACGTCCTCCACCAGATTACTGCCCTGTCATTGTTCCAGACACTTCCCCAAACACTCACAACAAGCACATGTGGAGATGCCTGCTTTTACTGTGCCACTGCTACTTCAAGGTACACACTGTTCATCATGTGCATACAACTACTGGTGGTGAAATGCATTATTATTAAGTTAAGTGTAAATAAATAAGAATCCAATCAGGTTCTCAGGAAAGTATTAATGATTTCAGATGCCACTCTATATGGGGCACCATTGGCAAAATCTGTTGTTTTATCCTTAGGCAAGACACTTCACCCACATTGCCTCATCTGAATGTGGTGTGTGAGTGTGATGGACAGAGGGGATTGGCAGATTGGCAGCTTTGTTTCTGTCAGACTGCTTAGTTTGGTGTCTCTAAAGTGTCTTTAAGCATTATAAAAAGCACTATATAAATCCAGTGCATCATCATCACCAATGTTATTTAATATAGATGGGGGCAACTAAAATGAATATTAAATTAAATGTTAAAATGCAAAAGAGTTCTTTCGTCCAGTCACTCATAGAAAAGATCAGGTTAATTTCTGAACAGGCTTGTTCTGATACCTATGCTGGTATCGGCAAAAGTTCTGATATTGCACATTTTTCAAGTATTGTATCGGCGAGTACTCAGACCAAGTCAGACCAAGTCACCAATCTGATACCACTGTGTATTTTCCCATAGACATGAGCTGCTGCTGTGGCTAATGCTACCACTAACACCCAGAGCAGGTTAAATAGACTGTGGAGGCTCCACACACATTTAAAACACGCTAATAATAACAAAAAAGACATTTATGTTTCCTCTTTGATACCTTCATTTAGCCTTTAGCGTGGACACTTAACTTAGTAAACTGTGACAGCAGACTTTGTTTACTCTGTGTAATTAGCCATGAGCATCTTTTTACAGGCCACACTGTTGTTTTTATCAGCACCGTGGAAGTGGAAGTGAAAATGCTTAAATCAGCTTAAATCAGTACTACTTATTGTCAAGATCATTATACATTTCACTAATATTTTAGTAGTTTATTTTAGTAGTTTATTCTGGTATTTCTTTGAAAAATAGCCTTTTAGAAGATTTATTTTTTGCTTTTGTATGGTACAAAATTAAGTAGCTTACATGTACTTCTTCACACTGTGTTATCAGACTGGTATCAATATCAGTGATAGCAAGGCCAAGTATTGGTATCAGATCAGATCCTGAAAAAATTGCATCGGAACTATACTATTTGTGAATTTACTTTTTGAATATGGAAATAAATATAATCATTACATCTCGATTTTCCCCCACATCTGAGAGGATATCATTTTTACATGCTAGAATCTGAAAACTTCCTATGAAACGCAGAGGACGGGCAATAAAATTATACTGTTTTTAAAATCACCAGTGGCAAATAATACGAATGGATTAGTCATGTAATTAAATATAAAATGACCATAACACCTTGACCTCTGAAGCTAAGAAGACTGGGCCTGGTGAGCACTGGAAGAGAAACTGCAGGGAATAACAGGTGTTTCAGTGGGGCAGGAGTGGCTCTAGTGCATGCTGTTGTTATGTCCTTGGGCAAGACATGCACGCTGTGTGTTTGTGACATCTAGTGAGGGACAATGGATGGAAATGATCCTGGCTGAAATACGGCATGTTTATAGCATGTACAGTATTTCACGTATGTTTATTAATATACGTCGTCTTGACCAAATAATAAAAAACTGATTCAGATTGTGGTATTTAGCTGTTGCTTTTGAGAACTTTAAGGGCCCATATTATTATTATTATCTTCTGATCTGTGTTATGTTACATCCCTGGAGTCGTGTTTTTACCTGGAGTCCTGCATATTTAGCCTGAGTTCTTCTCTCAGACAAAAAACACACCTTTCTACCTTGTGCTTTCATGTAGAAAGACAGAGTGCTTCACTGTACTATCACTAGAATCATTTGTATAAAAGTAAAAATAATATAGGATGATTAAGGCCACAAAACTTTCTCAATCTTTGACTCATGGATTTACCCTGAAGAGATCCTCCTGAATTTACAAAAAAACAAACATGACACAATATGCATCTGTGCAGCACTGACTAATACAGTGTGGCCTTTGTGTGCCCCCACCCTTTTTCACCAAATGATTTACGTAAAATACATGTGAAATCATTTGCTCTCTTCAGTTTATTTGGGGTCATTTGTATGTCAGATTAAAAGATTTTATTTAAAAAAAAAAACAGAGATAGTTAATTTTATTCACTGTGATGAGTTGAGTGCTTTTCCTTATAACTCTTATAGACCTTACTGACGTTTTGCCAGGGAAATGCTATCAACAGCTAGTATGTAAAGCGCACCCTTCCTGATTCTCGGACAGTAAAACACTTTATAATTAGATGCAGACAGTACACAGATGACTTATTTTGACATCTAAAGCTCAAATAAAGGCTTTTTGAAGGTTCTATGTTACACGGAATTGTCTTTTCTGAGCTTTTATCTCGCAAAAATGTCAGTTTTTTTATTAGTCTGTCTACATCTCGAAAGCTCAAAATGCTCTGTTCCACCTCGTGATGTCATGCAGTTGTCAAGTTAACAGCTCCTTTTCCCTTTTGTTCAGTAGAGATTGACAATTCTAGGTTGGAAATCATTCAAATGATTTTAGTGAAGGTATATAAGAACAAATAATCATCAACTATTAAAACCTCATTACAGTATTTTTGCTCTTACATTTGCTAGAATTAGTGGAGACGACTGTGTTTGAATATTTCCTCTGACTTTATTGTACACACATGCATAAAGCTATCATGAAGTGAGAGATACAGGACTACATTCATACCATACAACTGTACAACAACTCACACTTATGTAACAGACAATCCTCTGTCATGTCACTATTTCATCTTTGTTTCTCCTTGTATACAGTATAGCAGGGAGATATATTTGTATTCTGTATTTCTAAATGTTTTCTTTTTACTTGTTCAGATACATTTAATTATATAAACATCAATGATTATGCCATTTGACACCAGTTTCTTTGAATTTATTAGTACCATTTACATTTTTGCTCTTTGTTATTATCATATATTGTGACGCTTGAGCTACTGTCTAAATAATTTCCCTCGTGGGATGATTAAAGTTTGTCTAAGTATAAGTCTAAACAGAAGCGCACTAGAAAATGTCTCTTATTATTTTATTATTTATTTATTTAAAACTAGGACTGTGCACAGAAAACATTAAACTTGATGCATTGTGCCAGATTTAACTACAAGCTGCTTTCCATCTGCAGTCCTCAGGCAGGTACAAAAAACATTAAGGAAACTATTTACAAAACAACAATTCATCATTAACAGTGTTTCCTTAAAATAAGCACTATCCAGTTCATTATTAAAACAGTCAAAATGAATTAATTCTGATTTCCATAAATACAAGATTTTACATTCATTATTATCTTCTAAAAATACTCATTCATTGTCATCTATATCCTCTAGAACGTACTTTAACCAAATTCATCAGTATAATTATGCTCTAAAACACAATTCATCAACAACATGACCATCAAGACAAATGTCATAAGCCAAACACAACACATTTACATCTACACAACACACAATGACATCAGTGAATGTTTAAATGTTTGAAGAAACCCAAAGCTGCTGCTCGGGCGTCGTCATAGTTAGTGCAAGTTTTAAGTTCAGCTGGAAGTTTTTTTGCCGTTTTTTTCTGCTGTGTATGAGAAAGCCGACTGTCCCATCACGACACACACACACACAATGTCTTTACTCTAAAAACACCGTGTTCCTCTGAGGCAGGATAATGACGCTGATAGACATTCAAAGGCTGCGCGGTGATGGCCTCTCCACGCGCTCACAACAATACCACACAATAGAGCACTAAAATAACAATAACTCGGCCCCTAAAAATACACCAAGTACTTTTGCAGACGCAGTATTTATTACAGGCATTTGGCTTTGGAACATGATTAGGATTTATTGTTCTTTGTTGTTTGCAAACGGTTGTATTTTTTAAAATGACGTTTACTCAGGTATATTTGCTTGAGTAACTTTTAGATGAAATTGTACTTTTCTGAGTACTTTTCTAGCCTGATTTTACTCCTATGTGAATAATATTTTTAGTAAAGTAAGAGCAGTCATAGTTGAGTAATAGTTTTGGTCTATAGGTGCTGAAATCTGTAAGCATTTTGTTTGTGCAACGCTCCTTCAGATATGATTTAGTTATTCCCATTTTTGTGTCTATCTTTTGAAAATGTCTTTTGAAAATGTTTTGTTCTTCAATTTACATCCACAAATCTTATGTTATGTCCAAACAGTTACAAATACTTTTCACTCTTACTTGAATAATATCACAGATCACTACTAGATATTATTTTGAAGTAACGTTACTCTTACTTAAGTACAATGTTTGGCTTCTGTACCTAATAGTGCATAGTGCTAATACAAGAATCGCATGCATTTCAAAGGGTTTGCAGAGGGATAAACAACAACACGGAGACTTCTATTCATCTCCAGATAATCTGTTGTGGCTGGATAAATATAGCATTGTCATCAGTATCATTTACTAAGTTTAAGTTGTTTGTTTGGTTGGTTTTATTTAGATCCTGATTAGCTACTGAAAAACAATAGCTACCGGTATGTGATTTTGTAATAGATGCAATTATTTGTATTTTTCTGCATTTTTTGCTTTCTGTAGTAGGACATCGAACATTAAACCAGAGAATTTTTACCTCCTCTTTTACCCTCCAAAAATGCGCAACCACTTGAATCCCATTTCCTCATAATCCTGTATAAAAAAAAAACTCAAAAACATGCATCAGGGGCTACAGGTGGAAATTAGCTCTAGTGCTACAACCTGACACAATGCATCTCTCCTGTTAAAGTTAATGTATATTGTGCAGTGTCCCCGTCTCATAAATAAACTAAATAAATAAATTAAAGCCCATAACGCACATGCAGAGATCCTCATTATGCATAGGCGCCTTAACAAAGACAGGAAGATTAAACAAGCGTCCATCAGATTGAGAGGGGCTCCGGGCCAAATCTCCATCAGACCAATAACAACCCTCTAGCATCTCAACTTCCTCATTCGCGCGTCACACACTGCTGGAAATCTACGCAGAGGATGTATTGATCTTGGAGCTGCTTCCTTTCTCACCAGCTCCAAACAGGGCCGCGCCGTATCACAAAACAAGTGCCCCCCTCCCCCGCGCAGTCCCATAAAACTAAATAATAAAGGAGCCGCCTGCCAAAAGAATCCTGTTAGCTTTGTTGGGAGCGGCGCGGTGGGCGTGCGGGTCTCGCTAATGTGCTCATATTTGTTTCCTTTGAGGTCAAGAGATGAAAACAACTTGTGTATGTGTCGTACGTGTCCTGTTCGAGAAAGCTTTTGTTCAAAACGTCCAAAAATCAACAAGTTTAAAGCCACGGTGTAAAACTTTATAGCCCAAAACTGTACAGAAAGAAAAGAATGTTATTTTCATTTCGGATGTTTTTATTGCACTAAAAACATGGATCATTACTGTGATTCTTAATTGACCTCCTCCTGTTGTTCCATTCTGTCCACAGTATTGATGCTTGGGGTCTTCTATGTGTATGTCTATGGTGGGATGTTCGGCAGTTGCCATGGTGCCACAATGCACACACAAGGAAACACAAACAAGTTTTAAGATCATCTCACAATGCAAAAAAAATAAGTGGTTGAATGGATTTTAGCAACAGATTTTCAGGAGCCTGTGATCAATACGAGTCCATTTTCAAAGGCAAAAGTGAGAAAAACTGTTGGCTAATGCTAATTTTCTGTGTCTTAACATCTCATCTGTCATAGTTCCAACTGAGTCACCTCTTTCTAGTCAGATTGTGTTCAAATAAAGCTCAGATTAAAGTCTAACGAGCCTCTGATAGTTAACATCACACCCCCCGGGAACAGTCAATGAGGTTAATTTGATATTCTGATCATTTATGTTATTAGGTTCTTTTTTCAGACCAAGGACAGACCTGGGATGGAGCAAACATCATTAGGACAGAGGACAATAAGCCATAAACGTTGCTGCAATAGAGAGGCAATTAAAATACGGAAGTGTGCTCATGGGATTATAAACCAGGAGAAGGGGGCTTTTTTACTGTCACATACCTGGGAAACTGTTCCTAGAAAGTCAGGCTGCCTCCATCGGTAGGAAAAAACATCACCAAAATCTGTTTAAATCAGCTGAACAGACACGTCACAACAGCATCACATGACCACTCTGAGGAAGGCGGCTAGTGAGAAGTCAAAGCTGTATGAAGTATGAAAACAAACTCTTGCTCTGAAAAAATAAACCCTGGGAATGTTGATGATCGGCTGCAAAATATCAATGGCATAAATCTCCACGGAGAATGTTCCAAAGTGTGGTTTTAACCTTCTTTTTTTCCCTGTTATTTTGACAAAAGTAGACGTTGGGAGGGTGAAATTTCTTGCCCATAAACACAATAACAATTTGAGTTCGCTTGAGATTTATAGGGTCACCATTGCCTCAAGTAGCCTCGTTGTAATATCCTTATGTTAAAGCCCGAATTAGACTTAAAATTTGACTTAGACAGACTTTATTTCAGCCAAACAAAAGACCAAATTACTGGAAATGTGTTTTTAATGCATTAAACTTTACTGATCCACAAGGGACGTTACTACTGCGTAACATTTTATTTCAGCCAAACAAAAGAAGAAATTACCGGTAATGTGTTCATGACTGTTTTTAATGCGCAAAAAACATACATCCTTACTGTAAACCGACTCGCCTTTCTATAGATTTGACACGTAACTTCCTATGATATTCTTTAGAATGCCATAAAGATGGTCTGTCTCATTCTCCATGAGTTCATGCAGGGAAGTGACTGCCCCCACAAAGTTATGTTTTACACAATTAAGGTGACAAAGTGACATATACCAAGAAGGACCTGGGTTTGATTCCCGGACTTCACCTTTTCTGTGTGCGTTTCCTTTTTACCCTGATTAAATCTCCAGAGAATGTCACTAGTTGCATATTACAAACACATGACTGAAACATATCTGTCCAGAATATGTATTTATGATCTCGTTGTAAATGAGCTGCCCCATTATTAGCTGACAGGAAGTGGCTCCTCTGATGATGGTTACAAACAGGAAGTGGCCGTTGTTTACGCTGATTATGGCTGCGCTGGTTCAGATCTACACAGGAAGTCCCCACAGGTCGGCCATTCCCTCCTGATCCGTGTGTTTGAGACAGTGAATCTGAGCGCGCTGACGTACAGGAAGCACTACTGGGAAAAACACTTTATTTACTCCAGAGATGGATGGGACTGCTCAAGGAGACTTTTTGTCAACGGGAGACACATTCGAATTAATCACGTTGTTTATTTATTAACCTTTCTTTAACCAGGATCGTCCCATAGAGATTTGAAGTTATTTTCAAGGGACAGACGACAGGTTTTTGGCAATTTTCTAATTCTGACTGTTTGAATAAGACCGGTTGTAAATATACATTTTAATTTTACATCACACAAGAAGCAATTTAAAAGAAAGGTTTTTAAAAATGTGTTGAAAATGACAGGAAGTAGTAAAACATTTTGATGATATCCCAGTAGGGAGAATTCTGTCCACCCACAAGAAACACATTTTTCTGATATTTTAAAGATGATTTCAACAAAACAAAGGTGTTTTCGTGCATTTATTTTGTCAAATAATTGTTGTGTACATTAGCAGTTTTGACTCTGTAGTTAGTAAAATAGGAAATGGCCAAACTGGGAAAAACTTTTTAGCAAAATCTAAAAGTATATATGGGTCAATGACATGTCACGTGTCCAACTGCAATTTCTTCAGTTAAAAAGGTTCAAATTTCATAATAATTCCCCACATACCTGTAGTTACCTCTGACTTCCATGGAGCCAAATATTTTTTTTCAGAAATCAATAGTTATTATGCATGTTTTTTTGTACTTAAAATGTTAAAAGGTCATGTGGTGCGACCGTCTGCCCTTAACCGCTAACTTCTTTAAAACTCTAAATCTAATCAAATGTATTATGTCTTTTTTGTCATATTTTCTGAAGTGTTTTGTATTTTGTATATTTCATGTACATAAAAAAACACTGAAAATGCTTAAAATAAATGTCAAGCATAGATTTATGCACCTGACATTGTAAATATTTGAATACGTTCAATGGAAACTAAATGTAATGATCTTTACTGTGTTCTTGTAAAATGAGTAGTCTAACCTGTCATATGTGGTTTTAAGGTCCTATACTATGCAAAATTGACACGTTATAATGTTGTTAACTCATCAAAAACAAACCCGGTGTTTTGTTTTGTCTTTTACCTTTAGTTCAGTAGAGATTGGCAATTCCAAAAAACACAGGGGAGCACTTCATATTACTAGATGATAAGTGTTTTCCATTTGAGAGAAGAACTTAAATTTGCAGGATTTGTGTGTTAAACATGCGTGAATGAAACAAAACACAACTCCAGGTAGATTTGTGGTGAGGAAACTACAGAAAATAGATCGGAAAATTGCATATGTGAAAAATATAAAAGCATGTGCACCTTAAAGATTTGAATCACAAATTTGAAAACCTTATTCCAAAAACAGGAAATTTAACCACTACACTGTACTAGTATTACAGGAAAAGGTCGCACCATGACTCTACTTCTGCTACGCTGTCATATTTCCATTAAACTGCTGCTATTTTTACATTCTTTGTGACATATATAACACCACGGAAAGGTTATGTGTCCCATTGGGGTAGTAATTTTACATATTTTTATTCCAGTTTGTATTACTTTGTTGTGAAAAGTCAAGCCAAGCCCCTGCTGTTTAGAGCCGGCTGTGTATAACCCCCGACCTCTGACCCCGTGCCCCAGCTCATACTGGTTAATGAGGCTGACAAGAGGCCCTGACACAAGGCATTATGGGAAACAAGAGCCTCATAGTTGTCATTTTGTGGAAGTTGATCATTGATGTCTCAACCTACCGGGGACTGGGCACCAAACTCAGGGCCCATGTGACACTATTTTCTGATCTGTGTGATAATGTTTCCTCATCACAAACAGACCTGGGGTTGGGTTTTGTTTCATTCACACATGTTTCACACACAAACTCTGCATATTTAGGAGTTATGTGGTAATACAGCAAGTGTTCTACAATGTTTTTAAACTCCACACATCTTCACTAGAATCATTTGGATGATTTCAGACCATGAATTGCCAATTTCTACTGAACAAAAGGTAAAAGGACCTGACCAAAAGGAACTTGAACCTACATAAGGTGGAACCGAGCATAGAGTTACTCAAATTGTGTGAATGAAACAAAACACAATTCCAGGTGTGTTTTTGAGGTAACCACATTATAACATGACTTATTTTGTGTAATACAGGTCGTTTAAAAACATAAAGAGACGTTTAAACCTTGGGCAGAAACCAAAACCAGATTTTTTGTAGTTGTAGTTATGTATTTATTTATATATTTGTATTTATGTTATGTATTTATGTAGTTATGTGTAGTTTGCAGTTGTAGTTATGTATTAGTTATGTATTTCAGCACAAATTGCTTTGCCTCAGTACACATAAATACTATAAGCAGAGAACAAAAGGATTCTGCTGTGCACTGCCTGTATCTTATTATAGAAAGTGTTATCATCTGATTATCAGGAAGTGCACTGTTAGCAAGCTATTCGTCCACTTTATCAAACAAATTGCTAAAACAATGGCATGAGAGAGTGGGTAGAGTAGTTTATACTCAAGTAGGACTTTAAAATATTTGTACAATTTGATTTATGAGTAAGCGCAGTTGGATGGACAGACAAAACTAAATAATGCATAAACAGAGTGGTGTAATGAATCAAAAAAATTATATTGTCAACAGAAAGCTTTTGCCGCTCAAGTGTCTTCACAAAATGGTTATAACAAATAGTCTATTTCACGATTCCTCACCTCCAGCCCATATAGAGCCGTACTGAGCTGTAACTACATGCATGTGTGTTCTGCTGTGGTGGCACCCAATGAGCCCTCTGCAGCAGTGGTTTTAGACTGCAGCAGCCCCTGGTTTCATGCTCCAGGTCTAAACCACCAGACTCACCCCAACTTTTACTTTGTTCCCCTCTTCAGTGGTGGAACAAAGTCAAAGTTGACCTTAAGTATACATTTTATTACATTGTATTTTACTTAAAGCGCTACTGCATTGCAAATCTGGTCAAGATTTTAAAACTTATATCAATTATTCATCTTGTTTTCAGATTTATTATCTACTTACTAGTTCTGAGGCTGCTTAATTCTAGTCTAGAGATTGTTTATTTTAAGATGCTACTTGTCAAGTAGCATTTTCTTGCTGCATGGATAGATAATTTCACTACTTTTAAGTCATTTTCTGGTAGATTTAAGTGTTTATATCTTACATTTTGGCCAAGTCTTTTTGCAGTGTGCATTACTTTTCTAGTGGAGGGTCCGCCACGTGGTTGTCTCCATGGAAATGTTATTGCTTTGTCCATAATGTTCCACAGTGAAGACTTAACCAATCTATTACGAGGGAGACCAGCAGGTTACTGGGCTATGCTATATTACAGTTCAGATGTGTAGAGAGTCACAGCTCTTCACCAAAAAAAAAAAAATTATATTTGTGTTATAAATGCTAGATAAAGATGTTTAATGGTGTACCATGGAACATTCCAGGCAAAGCAATAACATCTCCATGAAGATAAGCAGATGACGGACCCTCCACCAGAAAAGTTACACAGTGCACCTTTAATTATACATTTTAAAGAGGATACTTTTTACTTTTCACATTTTAAAGCAGGTATCTGTTCTTTGTATTCCACTACATTTTTGAACTGGACTGAAAAGTATTTATAAGTATATTTTTATATTGTATTTATATATAGTATTTTTATTATTAACATAGCAAAGTCTCTACATTTGAACCTTTATTACATCTCAAACTCCGCACAAATATGTACTTTTTACTCTTTAAGTAGGTACAGATACTTAAATACTTTTACATTTACTTCTTCTTTTGTTACACTTCAGTATCTGTACCAAAACTGAGTACTTCTTCCACCACTGCCCCTGTTTCTCTCTCTTTCTCTCTCCACAGGATCCCCACGTACCCCCCACCCATCCCAGCCTGAGATTTGCAGGCCCTGACACTTTCATTGATCGGAAAACACCAGCGCGGGACCCCGGAGTTTAAGTAAGTCCATTAACACTGCGGCGAGAGTAATGGCGGTGGACGCGGTGCCAGCGGTGCCACACACGCAGATCAAGCCCACATCGGGTCGTTACACAGCGGGTGAAGAGTTCCAGGAAGCACGAGCCCAAAGCCCCTGACAGAAACATATTAAAGAGTAGGAAAGTCTGGGGAGGAGAGGAGGGTGGAGGGAGAAGATGGCGGGATGCAGATGTTTGAGGAGGCGAGTGGTATGTGGAGTAATTCTGCTTGAAATGGATAAGATCATTTTTACTAGTGTATTCTGTAACTCAAATAGCTCTTAGTGTGATCAGTTTTAAAAGGGTCTGCATTACAATACTTTCTGAACTACGTTATACATACCAGGATTTGTGTTTTGTGTCATTCACACATTTAAACTGTGTAATTTATGTGATTAAACTCCATAAGATCAATGACATGACATGACGTCTGTCCAATAGCAAGTTGCTGAGTTAAAAAGGTTCAGATTTTAATATTAATTCACCACATCCCTGTAGTACCTCTGACCTCCATGGAACCAAATCATTTTTTCACAAATCATGAGTTATTCTGCATGTTTTTTGTACTTAAAGTGCTAAAATGTCATGTAGTGCGACCCTCCTTAACTGCTGATTTTTGAACTTTCTCTTAAACTTACAGTAGATCTAATCAAATAAATATTCTTTCTTGGAGTTCTTTCTGGAGTGTTTTTAGTCCCACATGAAATTCCAGCTTTCTTGAATAGATATTTTCCCCATAATTCAAACAAATATTGTCTGAGCGTGTCCATTTTTTTTTCAAATATCATGTTTTCATGTTTCAAATATCAATATCATGTTCATATTACTCAGAACTTAGATGAACATCCCAACCATGTTCGAGAAATAAAACAATTTTATTCTTGGTCGCACCCCATGACGTTTTTTAAGGTCAATTCATGTACATAAAAACAACACACACACAAAAAATGCCTAATATAAATGTCAAACATAGATTTATGCAGACCTGACAGTGAAAATATTTGAAAAAGTCCAATAGAAACTAAATTTTAAAATGTTTCTGCTGAAAAAATCTCATACATCATTGACCTAGACACCTTCACTGGAAACATTTCAGCCCAGGCAGTGAAAACAACATTAATAACATTATAACATGACTTACAAGCTCACAAGAGTCAATTTTGTGTAATATGAGATTTTAAAAAGGGCTTTCACAATTTCACTATGTCAAATTATAGAATGTATTTTATAAGAAATAAATGGTTAAAGAGATAATACATACTTTTTAATATTCTAATTATTTTTTTGCATTGGCACATGTGTATCTGTTTATAGATTATAGATGTCTTTATAAAATGTGTTTTATATTTTGACATCTCGTCTGTAATCACGAGTAAGTGTTAAACATGCTGAAGAGTGTAAGCAGTGAATCATCTAACTGTTATCATATATCACTATCTAATAGCTGTGGTTTATATTTGTATTTCTAGAGGGCAGCCAACATGTAATTTTAGAGTCACCTTGTGAACTGTAGCCATTATACTGTCACTACAATTCAATATTATTTAATACAGATGGGTGTCAGGTTAAAATGCAGATTTTTGTTGCGATATAGTTTGGTCATGGGTCCAGTCCAGACCTGGGCATTGTTCAGCTCCCGGGTCACACACTCCCCTTTGGTTGACTCTGACCGGCCCATTTAAGCTAATTTGGAATTACAAAATAAGCATATTTTATAATTTTACCTCATGCATGGACTAAAACTGCATTGCTTTTATTTTAGATGTGTTTATTTCTTACATTTTTTGTAAGACAACCTCGCGTTTCATTGCTTAGTCATAACCTACACTTAGCAGATCTGACCAACGCCTAAAAACAATGTGATTTACTGCTTTTTTATAAAGAAATACAATTAATATTATGTAGAAGTGAGTTAAGCGTTTTGGCCCGGCCCTCCACAGTCTTTTGTGTCTCTCATGTGGCCCCATGGAAAAAATAATTGCCCTCCCCTGGACTAGTCAGTAATAGAAATGATCAGGTTCCACATTTGGGAATTTACCTTTCCGATATTTCATCTGGAAGTACGACGTCACCGCAAACATAAAATTCCAAATGTCACAAATCTATTCTAAAGCCTTAATAAGTAATACTCTGAAATAAATAAAATACCATATAATAATAATAAAATACTTTGCAGCTGATGTCATTAACATTCCCTGAGGGTGCTATGCTAACTGTAGGCACTCCTCTGTCTGAGCCTTTATTAGACTTTAATCTATGCTTTATTTTAATACATGAAAGTGTACAGATAAAATAATAATTCTAAAACATAATACAGTAGAATGCAACAAAAAAGGAAGACATTGGGTCAAAATTATATTATGTATGCATAGTATATAATTTATACGTAAATATTTGTAAAGTTTTGTGACATAAGCAACCACATAATTTATGAACTATGTAAAGAACAGGGGTGTGTTAATATAAATTTTTCTTCCCAGTCTTTTTGAGATAAAAATGAATCAATCAATTAATACAATCTGACCATAAAGAACTGATTACACAGATTACCAGCTAGTTAGCATTAGCCAACAGGTTTTCAGTTAGTCACACTCACCTTAACAGCTGAAAACGCCCCTTGTTTAAATCTGTTTTGTGTTTTTATTTTGAGTTTTCAGATCATCTTAAAACTTTTTGTCAGTGTTTGCTAATGTGTGCGTTGTGTCACCTTGGTAAGTCCTAAATATTCCACCATTAGAGACAGACCTAAATGTAGAACACCTCCAGCACGATGTCACTCTTTATCACTACTAATATTTTCGATTGTTTCACTCAGCCCCAGCTCAAACTGTACGACCAAATCGCAGGGTTTATAAGTTCACAGCTCACCATTCAGGTTCTCACACTGTACAAACTACTTAAACAGTGCAAAACCTTCACGCGGTTTGATATTCCTGCGACCTACGATTGCTGATTGGGAGCAGAACGTGAGGTATTAATCGGTTCTTGTATCCCCATGTTTACTACACGAAGCATGACACACAATAAAGCCAAAAATTAAGTTGTACAAGTGAAAAATTGACTCAAAAAGGGCCAAAAATTGCCAGCTTTAAGCATAGCAAGAAACAGAAAAACAAATATTAAATCAAATAAACATTGTAGTTCTTGAACAAACTGAAACCCACTGTGCTCAAACAAGCATTGCGTTAAAACATAAGGAATACTAAAACAGTCATAGACATTATATTACACTATATTGGACTGCTGTTATAGTTTAAGGAAAAATAATGATCAGAATTTGAACAGCTTGCCAGGCCATCCAGATGTCTTTTGCTGACATTGTGTAATGGATCCTCTTTAATAGACGTCACATTATGATGAATACATTTCACCCTATATTACAGGAGACTTTCCACATATGTTTCCACAGGTTACAATTTTTACAGCTGTTTACTTTTTTTAAATGAATATGAACACTACCAACATAGTTTTCTCTCAAAATATGGAAGACCTAAAGAAGTAATATTACATACCAATTATAAATATAAATAATATGTTTTTAAATCTTCACCCATCCTGACTTTGTAATGTTTTAAAGGCCCATAAAATGTTCTATTAATATGTTATAATGTTGTTTCCTCATTAAAAACACAGCCGTAGTTGGGTTTTGCTTCATTTACACATGTTTAACACACAAATCTTACATATTTAGTTAAGGTTTGATTACTTAGACATGTACGAATGAAACAAAACATAACTACATATGTTTTTTCAGGGGTAATAACATTATAACATGCCTCAAAGCTCACATGAGTCACTTTTGCGTAATATAGAACCTTTAATGCATCAACTCAATTTCCATCTGAACTTGAACTTCTGATGAGCTGTTCTATCTCCTCCATGCTCCCCTCTCCCTGTGGCCTTTTCTAAAATAATTTCACTGATCCCAATAAATGTTTTCGGCAAGTGTCGGATGAGTTTGCAAATGACCGAAGACACACGCGACTGCCGGGGAAGCGGAAAAACGTGCGCGAAAAAGGCTCCAAGCTGGATGGAAAACTGGTGTAGAGGCTGCTAAAACTATCTGACAGACGTGATAGGCTCCCAGCAGTGGAGCAGTGATATTAATTTGGGACCAGGGCCTGTTAAATCCATCAGTGAGTGAGTCTAAGACAAGCCAGAGCAGAACGCACCAGTCCATCTTCTGTGATACTTAGAAAACTGTACACCGCAGGTATCTTTACATGGTCATTCCAAATCAGATAACTAGTACAATCAGATTACTCCATAATTAGATCAGATTTTTGGTGTATCTTTACATGCACTGGTGAAATCTGATCGTTTTTAGTTGTAGTGGATTATTAAAATTGACTATTGTGAGCTTTAAGCCATGTTATAATGCCTCAAAAACATACCTGGAGTTGCGTTTTGTTTCATTCACATATGTTTGAGTAATTCTTTATCTATTTATTTACTCTTTGTACATTCCCAAAGATAAAAAAATCCACCTTGTGACATCATGTAGTGGTAGTTTTCAAGTTAACAGCTACATTTTTACCTTTTGTTCAGTAGAGATCAGGGCTGAAATCATCCAAATGCTTTTAGTGAAGGTGCCCGGAGTTTAAAAACACAACGGAGCACTTCCTGTATCGCTACATGACATCGTACTGTGGAAATGTGGAGTGTTTTCCAATTGAGAAAGTCGAAATATGCAGGGTTTGTGCGTTAAACATGTGCGAATGAGCCAAAACACAACTCCGGGGATGTTTTTGACGAGGAAAAACATTCATAAATTAGAATTATATGGGCGATTTAATAAATTCTTGTTCAACTCTCAAAACTATTTCGTTATCTCTGTGTATCTGACCTAAACTGCACTCACAAGGCTACAACTTCACGGAAATTCATTCAAAAACAAACAAAAAAGTACTAGGAAATCATGTATTTATATAAAGCAGATCAAATATGTGAATTTTAATCTGACTTTTAACATAATGCCAAAAATACCAACTCTCTGGCTAATTTACAACTTCTCCTTTCTGCTGTTGTCCCATATAAATCCTTCTCTAATCTAAATAAAATGTTTAGTCAACTCACACAATACCACTACATAAAAGAAACAAAACGACTAAAAGACATGTGTTACTCTTGTATTTGACAAATACAAAGTACATTGCATTTTAAAATAACTCCTTCAATCTTAAACAAACTTTAATTTTTGTTTTTGCCCTTTCTGAATTATGCTCCTTGTTCAAACCTGCAGACCTGAAATAATCAGAAAGATTAATCAGATGTCACGGTTTGAAAGACATGTCAGAAATAGGATAAGGATCACATTTTTGGTTTGCATGAAAACACGGTAAGTCTAAAAGGCAGTGAACAGCGCCATCTGGTGGGGATTTAAAGAGTAACATTGAGGAACTGGAAAGCAAATCCGGTGTTTGAAGGAGGAAATTGTAGTTCTTAAACTGTGGTCTGTAAATGTTGCAAATAAACAAAATAAAAATACGGTGCACGATGTAACTTTTCTACTTAACAGAAGGTAAAAAGTAGCTGTACACTTGATTATGTCACAAGAGCTTTTTGAGCTGTGGATTATTTAAACGTGTGAATGAAACAAAACACAACTCCAGCTGTGTTTTTGATGGGGTCAGGGTTAGGGAGATGCTATTGCTTTATGTAATTTAATTTATAGTCAGTAGTTTTTGTAGTTGCGCTTGACCTTGGTTGCAGTAAAATCAGACATCTGTAATTGAATAATCCAGTCTCCAGTCTTTTTTCCTTCATTTCCTACATTTACAAAACAAAAATGCCAGAGAGCTACTAGTTTTAGCCACCACAAGAAATATTTAAGAGCCTTAGATGAGGTACAGTGAGGCGCTGTTACAACCCAACTCTACTGGGGTTGGGGAAGTAACCAAAAAAACAAGATGGAATAGTGGAATAAATTAAGTAATGTTTAATTAACAGGAATGTAAAAGGTTTAAATGAACAAAACATAACAAAATGTACAGAAAATAACCTCAGTCAAGTAACAAAATAATAGGATTAACATACAACGACGAGTCTGAGCTTATACAAAAAACAACTGAATAACAAAGGGACACGTTAAACTAAACTAAACCACAAGTGTCACAAAGAAAATCACATAAACAGAATCAGTGACAAATCAAAAGGCATCAACACGTGCTTAAAAAAAACAAAACATTATCCATTTATTCATGTACAAAGGTAGGCATCAAAATGATACTTGTACTATTGGCAAAATATGACAAATATGCATTTAATTAATCAAATTTTACTTATTCAGCACAGTACGTGTAATTCAGAAATCCCTTGGCGACTTACAGGTTGGAGACCCCTGTTCTAGGCAATGCAACTTCTCCGTGAAGACAAGCAATTAGCATATCATTCACCAGAAAAAGAGTCTCTTCAACCCTTAAATTAACACCTTTATAAAAATATATAATGATAAACCCACAGAAAAAGTTACACAGTGCACCTTTAACAGGCCAAAAAAACAACACAACAGTCTCTTCAACCCTTAAATTAACACGATTTTAAAATTATATAATGACAAACCTACTACAGGAAGTGCTTCACTGTATTTCTAAACTCCATACACCTTAATTTTAGCCCTGGAATATCCAATCTCTACTCAACTAAATGTAAAAGGTTGAGCTTTACAGGTGTAGACAGACAACTAAACAAACAAACACAACTCCAGGTGTGTTTCTGTGGATGTAACATTATAACACATCTTAAAACTCACAAGAGTCAATTTAGGACCTTTAAATATGCTTATACTACATACTTAAGTACATAAATTAAGGTCATAAAAGGAGTAAGATATCAAAGAATCTATTTCAAACACAAATATCCTACTGGTTCACAAATCATGTAAGTAATGTAGCCATAACAAACATTGACTAAGTGATAAGAGTGTGTTAAAAAGGCATTCTTCCACAGACACAGACTCTTGGCTTTTTATGGCCCATTCAGACGACACTAAATCAGCTCCACAGACAGTTCTGCTCAAACACTGGGCTCATCTGCCTCCTCCACGTTAGCCCCCTCCCTGGGAACTATGGAAAAATGTTTGGTACCACTTTCTTATAACATCTTAATTAGCCTCTGAAAAGCTTTGGTAATGAACAATTCGTTTATTAATTTTTTTTTTAAGACTTGGTTACTACTTCAAGTGCACATATTACACTATTATAATGTTTCCTCATAACAAACATACCTGGAGTTGAGTTTTGTTTTATTCTCACATGTTAACCTCGCAAATCCTGCATATTTAGGATGAGTTCTTTGCTAAAAGTGAAAAAACTCCACTTTGTGATGTCATGTGGTAATACAGGAATTACTTAAGTCTGGTAAAAGGGAGCTTGAAAACAATTGCTGCATGACATCACAAGGTGGAACAGAGCTTTTGGAGCTTTGGAGATAAAGACAGACTAATAGCACAGGATTACTTATTAAATATGTGTGAATGAAATTATTATTTTTTATTTTATGAGGGAAAAACATTCTAACAGCACTTAAAGCTCACAAGAATCCAATTTTGTACAATATGGGATCTTTAATAAAATAGTTAGGGTTAGGAGTTATGTTTAAGGTATTAATTAAGTACTATTAAGTTGCTACACCTGATTCATTCTTATTGTTCTTTATGTTTTAATAATCCTTACTGGGTTTAGTTATAATTATAATAAATAGTGACAGCAAACTCTGACTTTACTCTAACTGTATAAGTCAGCAAATGATTATCTTATGCCATTTTTTCATGTGAGAATATTCGCTCTACATTTTTTTGTCATTCAGAATTGCAAGTAATTAAAATTGAAGAGCATAATGTCACTTTTCATGTTTGAGTTGTAATAAAAATTTAGTTGGGGAGTAGATTTTTGCAAACTTTCAACATTCATCAGTTGCCTTAATCCCCACCAGGGGGCAGCAGTGCTCGGTTTATGGCCCATAATTGCCATTACTACAGCATTACTATAGTTCTATATTTTTATTTTACTTGTACATATATATTTGTATAATTATGGCTTATTTGACACCAGTCTTTTTTCCATTTTTGCTACTTATTTTGAATGTATTATTACCATTCTTATTTTTGCTCATTGTTATTATATTGTGATGTGTGAGCTAATGTGTCCAGATCATTTCCCTTGTGGATTAATAACATTTGTTTCAGTCTAACAAGACATATTATGCTTCTTTATGGGTATTTAGTATCAAAGTATAACATATATGCTTAATTATATTTGATTGTATTCATTCTAAACTGCAATATTGATCAAAAATGGTTAAATATTGGAAAAAGGTGCAATGTCTCCTGTATGGATGCAGAACTCTTCCTAGTGCCGGTAAACTAACAAGCAGCAGCTGGTTACGGGACATTTTTTAGCCCTACATGTCTTTAAATGTAATAACAATCTGTGATCAATTGGGAGCAGTGGGCAGAGATAGGGAGTAGGTGAAGGCTGACATTTTCTGACCACTCAAGGCTCAAATGAAGGACAATACAGGATTACTCAAACATGTTTGAATCACTACTACAATTCTGAGTAAGTGTTATAACATGTTTAAAGGGCCCAGATGCTGCTATTTTCTGATTTTATAATGTTGTTCCCTCATGACAAACAGACCTAGAGTTGTGTTTTCTTTCATTCACACATGTTTAGCATGTTTAGTTCTTCTCTCAGACAGAAAACACTCCTTTCAACCCTGTGATGTCATGTGGTAAGTTCTCCACTGTCTTTCTAAACTCCAGCACCTTCGCTTTTTGCATCATTTCGTCTTTGGAATTTCTAATCTTTACTGAACAGAAGATAAAAGGAACTGTTAACTTGTATTTTGAGTTTTTAAGATATGGAGAGACTAATAATAAAGGATTACTGTGAAAACATGTGTGAAAGAAACAAACCACAACTCTAGGTATGTTTTTGGAGAGGTGTCAGCATTATAACATGATTTAAAGCTCACGAGAGTCAATCTTGTGCAATATAGGACCTTTACAGGCGATATATCTCCTTTAATCTCCTGCAGTTAAATCATGGTTAGACTCAGAAACTATTTATAAAGTAATTTTAAAGGAATTCATTTCTGATTCCCCTTGTGGATGTTGTCCCGGTGTGTCCTGTCTCCTGTGCCGCCCCCTCCTGCTGTGGGAGGGGGGGGTCACTGTGAGGTGAGGTCTTGACAAACAGAGGACAAGCTAAAGTCTGGAGCCTAATGCCATCTGCTCCACTGGCCTCAGGGACTTTGTGCTGTTTAATATGGAACACCTAGAAGGTAACAAGTTACAAACAAAGTTTCATATGTTTGGGTTTATTCTTTATGATCAGTAATGTTTTTAGTTTGGGTATTTTAAAGGTCCTTTATTACACAATATTTACTCTTGTGAGCTTTTCGTCATATTATAATGCCATTACCCCCTTAAAGACAGACCTGGAGTTTCATTTTGTTTCATTCATGCATGTTTGAGTAATCTTTTATTATTAGTCAGTCTACATCTCCAAAATGCTCTGTTCCCCCCTGAGATGTTTTCAAATTAATAATTACCTTTTACCTTTTGTTTAGTAGAGATTGGTAATTCAAGGGCTGAAATGATCCAAATGATTCTAGTAAAGGTGTTTGGAGTTTAAAAAAACAGCTTGAGAAAAGAACTCTCGCCTAAATATGCAATATGCAGGGTGTTAATCGTGTGAATGAAACAAGCAAAACTCCAGATGTGTTTTTGATGAGGAAGCAACATTATAATCAGATCAGAAAATAGCATAATATGGGCCCTGTACATGTACAAGTACAAATAACAACATTAATTTTTCTCAATACGCCCCATAGGCTATTGAAGTATTACAAAAACTCTACCACATCTTGGCAATGGCACATACATATTGGAAATGTTTTAATCAAGGTCAAAAGTTGTTTTAATGGATTAGTTTGAATAAGATTTAAACCAGCAACCTCATAGTAATAAGATGATCACTTTTTTATTTGATCGATTATATTGCCTCACTGTAACTACACTATCCTCAGATCACATATTGTGTCATGTTATAAACACACATAGACCTGCCAGCCACCACGTTCTAAACAGGAAGTGAGCATGGGCGCACATCCAGCTTCATTATTTCCAGCTCCCGTTCACTTTGTACTGAAAAAGAGTCTCTGTCTCTTTCTGCTGCTGTCAGACTCGTAATTTTGGTCTTAAAATGTTCATAATAGCTTGCTCTCCTGGTTGGAGCGGGGCATCATTAACAAGCTGCTGATACGATACATGCCTCCATACATAGGCCATGATATGATACATATCACAACAGAGTCAACTTTCATTTCGCTACGATATATATATTTCAAATCGATTCGATATCGTTCAATGGAAATAATGGCTAAATCATGGCTGTGATACTAAAGGTCTTTGTTAAACCACTTCTTGTGCAAAGTTACTAAGAAACACACCCATTTTAATCATCAAAGCTGTGAAAATGTCAAATGTGTTGCATAAACGAGTTTCCTTCCTCTAAGCAAATGACAAAACTGTAGCATTGTGACAAAATTATTGAGTAAAATATATCAAAAAATACTCTTGGCGATAAATCAATACAATAGCCCATGATATCGATACTGTATCATCACATTAAACTATATGATGTGTCAATATTTTGATATTTTTGCACATCTAATCCAAAATGGTGTTTTTATTTCGCTACTTTGTCAATTAATCAATTCCTATTCCTAATATGGAACTGTCTACAAATTCGTCCCTGTAACTGCTAATATCAATGAGCTTCATTTGACTGGATCCGAACACCGTGGGGGACGTCACACTCCCTTAGTCCGCTTCTTTATACAGTCTACGATCATTTACCATTAACCCTAACCAGTAACTTTTAAACATCCACTGATCTGCTTAACCCAAACCACATTGAACGCACATTGAATTTTGTCAGTTTTCCGTAGTGTTCGTGCATTATCGCCAGTGCTACGGTGGGCACGTGCCACTCTTCGCTTAGGCCTGGTTTGTGAGCTGGTTTGTGTGTGTTCAAGGTCGGGCTGTGAATGCGCTCTAGTTTCCATGGAAAAAATGCAGCAACTTAAGTGTGCAGAACCAAGCAACAGGGCAAGTGTGATGATAATTACATGCACAAAATATTGGTAGTTAGTAGCAGTAATAGGAGGAGAGGCAACAATAGCAGAAGTAGCAGAAATAGCAGCAGCAGTAGTAGTAGTAGTAGTAGTATAGCAGTAGTAAGTCAAGATATCTATACTACCAAGATTATTTCAGTACTGCTTTCTTGCAGTTGTAGTACACCACTGTATGCCATTGATAACAGCAATAATAAAAGCTGTGAAAAGTGTAATTACAGTAGTAGTAACAATTCAGGCTTAGTAACTACTTTATATTAATACATGGATTATATACACTTACTCTAACAGATTGAAGGTCCTAAGTGACTCATCAAATATAACTAGAGTTGTGTTTTTTATTTCATTTACACATGTAATTTATTATTAGTCTGTCTACATCTCCAAAGCTGAAAACGCTCTGATCCACCTTGTGATGTCATGAAGTGGTAGTTTTCAAGTTAACAGCTTCCTTTTTACCTTCTGTTTAGAGAGAAAACTCAGCCTAAATGTGCAGAATTTGTGTGTTATATGTGTGAATGAAACAAAACACAACTCCAAGTATGTTTTTGATTAGGAAACTACTTATAACAAAGGTCAGAAATTAGCTATTAACTTAAATTTACAAAAAAACAAACTATTGGGTCATATAAAGTGTGTGTGGTTTTTTGTTTTTTTTAAATTAAAATTCAGCACTCTCACACATGTGCTTTTTACCAGCTCGGTACTTCTTGCGAGGAGAGTTGAATGGCTTGTTTATTCATCTTTGCAGCTGTTGTTTTGAAAAAGCACCATAGGAACAGATGTGATTGGCCGTATTGGGTTACCGTGTCTGTCCCACTGTCTCGATATACACAGAGAGAGTGGGTTTGTGTGACCTAGTGCATGTGTGAGACCGAATATACGTCCACACCTCATATTTTTACTCAAAGGTCAAGTTATTCATAGGCACAAAAGTATGCTAAGTTTCCCTTTCACTACAGACAGAAATGACACTGAAGTCCGCAGTAAAATGTTCCACTAAAAAAGACACGAGTGAGAGGTTAAAGGGCGTTGGGGCTTGTTCACTTGCGACATATTAAAGGTTCCATATTGTGAGCTTTAAGCCATGTTATAATAATATATACCAGGGGTTTCCAATTGTATTCCTCCGGTGAGTTACCTTTACAAAATGAAAATGCCAGAGAGCTACTAATTTTAGGAGTCACAAGAAATGAAGAATATTTAAGCACCACAGCGAGCCTTAAATGAGGTTCAGTTAGACACTTATACACATAAACCATTATTAGTGTACAATACATGTAATAGGCATGTAATTAATCATTGAGGACAATATATGCAATTTAGAAATCCCTTGGCAAGCTACTAAGAAGGAGGTGGAGAACTACTGATGAGCTACTGGAGACCCCTGATCTATACAATAAAAAAGAAAAACAGTAATAATATATGTGGCCATGTTTTTAAGCAAAATTTGGTCATTTCTGTTCAGTCTACGCTGCAAAAAGTGTAATTATTTGTATTTTATATGTTTTATTTTTAGTTTTTTTAATCTAACTTTTATCCTTGAATAGAATGCCTGGATTATCAGTTTTGCCTGTAACATAAACTGCTCTGCTTGAGAGGCATGTGACTGTGACAGTAAAAATCTAAATAATACAACTGTTTTTTACAGTTGTTGCATTTGGAAAGTAAAATTAATTTGAAATAACTCAAATTTTCTCTTTTTATGTTCCTTTTTGCAAAATTGTTCTGGTGAAAACTTGCGCAGGTATGATTTTAAGGAATTTCAGCAGTGATGGACAGTTAAGGAAAATTCAGACCTATATTCATTTATTTAATCAAAAGTGTGGAACCTGACACCATCAATCGGGATGAAGGGCCATAAATCCTTTTACATTCTGAAATTAAGTCCTGTGATAATCAAACTTAAAAGATCTGGAATTCAAAGATTTGATCCCATCCACTCATTTCGCACATGGGGGAATTCTACTGTAAAGATTGTTCTTCTTACAGCACGTAGTCATTATAGAGCAGGTGATCACATAGTTAATTATAGGACGAGCGAGCGGTATCCTGGAGATTAGAGTTCACTTCTTCCAAGGGCTTCTTCTGAACATAGTGTGAGGTAATCCCAAATGACGGCGCTATGCGGATGTGAGCTTTACCTGGAAATCCGCTAAGCCAGTGTGTTTCATATAGAATTTAATTGAAGGAATCTCTTGTGGCGTGACTGACCCTGGTTGGAGTTGGAGTTAGCATCTTTTAAGCTAAATGTGTCCAAACTTTTTCATGCTAGGACACTAAAAACACTGCTAATATTTTTAAGTGGCAAAACATGCAAACTGTTTTGAGCAGTTAAATGTGTCATTTCACATTATTTTACATACATACACAGCTAGAGTTAAATTTAAAAAAAAATAGCCTAACTACAGTTTTCAAATTATATCAGATCCTATAATACACATAACTGACTACTCTTACTGTAGTCGGCTTTTTGTAATATAAGACCTATACGATAAGACCAGGAGTTGTGTTTTGTTTCATTCACACATATTTGACTAATCCTGCGTTATTAGTCAACATCTTTAAAGGTCAAAATGCCCCGTTCTACCTTAAGTTGTGAAGTGGTAGTTCTCACGTTAACAGCTCATTTTACCTTTTGTTCTACAGAAAGGGTCAATTTCCAGGGTTGAAATGATATAATTGATTCTCGTGAATGTATATGGAGTTTAAAAACACAGTGGAACATTTCCTGTATGACCAGATGGCACCACAAGGTGAACCAGAGTGTTTTCTCCAGGTGTTTGTGATGAGGAAACAACATTATACCACTGGTCAGAACATAGCGTAATATGGGCCTTTTAAAATCGTCTTGCCACCCCCACTGATTTAGACTTCTTTATACAGGCTTGTTTCATGCTTTTGTATAGACTGGGGAAAATCCAGTGGTTTTCACCTTCATATATCGTTACAAACCAGCTTGCTGTTTAGCTAACCTTTAATGCTATTTTTGTACCAGACTGAACACATATTTGCTACCAAGTCGGTGATATAGATCAGGGGTCTCCAACCTGTGGTTCGGGAGCTACCAGTAACTCTCCTCCCCCTTCTAAGTACCTTGCCAAGGGAATCATAAGTATTGTGCTGAATAATTCAAATTTTATTTAATTAAATGCCTATTACCATTGTAAATGTGATGCCTGTCTTTGTGCACTAATAAATGGATAATAGTCATGTAAATATTTTATAGCCATCAAACTGTACCTCATCTAAGGCTCTTGTATTTACTCAATTTCTTGCGACCGTTAAAATGAGTAGCTCTCTGATATTTTTGTTTTGTAAAGGTAGCTCACCAGAGGAACAGGGTTGGAGACCCCTGGCTAGATACTTGTAAAAACCTCTCTACTCTCTCTGTAACTGCTGCAGTGAGCCTCGTCATTTTGCTCTTAAAATGAAAATGTTTGTAGTAACCCGCTCTACATGATTCTGGGCTTTTTCTTTCGCTATTTGTCTCTAAATAAATTAATTACTATTCCTAATTAGGAACTTGTTTTAAAATTCGCTCCTATAACCGCCGGCCTCGGTGAGCTTCACTTGACTGGAGCTGAATGCCAGGGATGATGTGACACTCACTTCTTTATACAGTCTATGGGTGAAACTTATTTTGTTCAACCACTGATAGCCCCCCTGCTCTTCCTGCCCCCCTCTCTGATTTTCCGTGCACACTTTGGGAAATCCCCTTCACCAGCTTTGACTCAATGCACTCAAACCCACTGATTATGTTACAGTGAGGGTGGAGGGGCGGGGGCGGACACCCAAACAGAAGTGTGGGTCTCCTTCTGCTCATACCAGGGTAAGAATGGATGCCAAGCTCCTGAATAGATGGTGTGGGTGGTTTGATCATTTATATCTCAGCACAATAACTCTCATGTCTGTGATGTAAAAAAAAATAATAGTTATACAATAGTTAAGGTGCATTTTGTAACTTTCCTGGTGAAATTTCCATGATCTGCTTTTTTAGCTGGAATGTTCCACAGTTTGGCTTTAAACTTTAGAGACGCGTAGGTGAAGCCAACAGGCCAAGTTAAAGGTCAGATCTGTGGTGAGGTAACTCACAGTTAGAAAGCCTGTATTTCTTTTTATAGCAATAGAAAATACATGTAACTGTTTAATGCCATAACTTGGAAAAACAACCATGACAACCGAGACAAGCAGGTGCCAGACCCTCCAAGAAAGTTACACAATGCACCTTTAATTAAGCTAATTGGAGGTTGTGTTTGGAAATGTCATATTATGTGAAACAGCTTTGAGCATTATGGTAATTAGTAAACTAGCTAAATAAAAATGGGTGTGTGCTGTATTGATACTTTGCAGTTGATTTCATGAAGCTAACTGCAAGCACTGCTCCGTCTGAAGCTCTGTTACTCTAGTTAGACTTTAATCTGATAGTTATTTTAACACAGTCTGACCAGAAAGAGCTGATGTAAAGTTGCTATACACTACAGGATTTTTGCCTTAAATGCAGCGGGATATGTCTGCAGACGAAAGAGTGCAAGAGTGTCAGCTGTTTCCCGTCTACAGTAAAACCACTCGCTTTTTGTTTCCCATCTACAGTAAAACCACTCGCTTTTTGTTTCCCATCTACAGTAAAACCACTCGCTTTTTGTTTCCCATCTACAGTAAAACCACTCGCTTTTTGTTTCCCATCTACAGTAAAACCACTCGCTTTTTGTTTCCCATCTACAGTAAAACCACTCGCTTTTTGTTTCCCATCTAGAGTAAAACCACTCGCTTTTTGTTTCCCATCTACAGTAAAACCACTCGCTTTTTGTTTCCCGTCTACAGTAAAACCACTTGCTTTGAGACTCTTAAGTGTTCAAAAGATCAGAGCGCTACACTTCTAGTTTAGATACAAGTCAAAACTGTGTTATTATTATTATTTGTGAAATGTGGTTCATGATTTTCAAAGCATAAAAGATCGGCGATTAAGTACACAGGAAGTAGAGTCGCTATTGCTAATCTGCAGCTTGACCTCAATCCATGCTTTGTGCAGCTTCAAAATCGCACACAAAGACAAAAAGTCGTGTCACACCTCCCTGAACTCGGGGAGAAGAAATCGCAGCTAAAATCTGGCAAATTCTCCTGCAGTGTGTGACGGCCTTTAGTTGGAACTAGAACAGGTGAGCTGAGTTACTTCTACTGTTGTACAAGACGTACAAGTCTCTCCCGGGCCATATTCGAACCCAAACCTACGTCGCCCTCGCTCCCACTCGACAATTCTCCATAATCATACAAAAGCATGATTCAGAACAGTTTACAACTTGAAAAAGATGAGCAGTCATTTCATTAGTGGAATGCACTTTGATTAGCATAACGCTCTGAAGGGGGAGTAACCTAGCGCTGGGATCAACGGGAAGCGAGTGAGCGTTTGTAACATGACATTGAACATATTATGAGTTAGCAATTTATATCCCTTTAAGAATATTTTAGGTTATTTTGAATATAAGCAATGCAGTCTCCTAATCAGAGTGTTATATAAGCCATGTCCTCTTAGGTCAGTGACCACAGTGTCCGGGGCTGTGTTGACTTTCGCGTGCACAGTTGGAGCAGAAATAAGTGCTCTGCTTTGGTCGACTCCAGCCCAGGCAGCTCCGGCTCGGGTTTGCTCCTCGTTTGATGTATTTCTGTCAAAAGAGTTGGAGCGGAGCAGCTATGGTTGGTTACTATAGCAGCACATATCAGTTTATCTGTGAGATTTTTACACAAAGCACAAGTCAGTGTCAGCAGCGAACTCCGAGGAGACGACGCACTGTTTTCTCCTGGGCCTGTGCTGCATTGTTCAAAGTGCACAGTTTATGAAGGAATACTGAGCTACGTGGTGAAAAAGGACAGCAGTTTTATTTATACCATAACTTGACATGTAATGAGAAAGGATGGATAACGTATCTGTTTCAGAATTTGATATTCAATGTTGATATTTTTTTGCCTTGCCTGGTCTCTGAGTGCCCTTTTTGAACAGACTAATAAGTAAAATGGAAATAGAAGAGTGATATATGGCTGTATTTTTGACCGTATAAAGAAATTAACTAAGGGAGTATGACGTCACCCAGTTCCATATTAGGAAAAGGAATTGATTTATGGACAAAAAAGCAAAATAAAAACACCAGGATCATGGGCTGATGGAGTGACGGACACAGAGGCGCAAGATACAAACTCTGGATATAGTGAAAATAAAGACTTTTTTAATCGTCTCTAGTAAAGTAATACATTTAAAGTGCAGCATCTCATCCACATTATCCATAGAAATTGTCCTGCGCAAATAAAGACATCCAGTCCACAAAACTGCACTATTAATCCAGTTTGAGGTGTTTTTTGAAAGTAAAAAGGTGACATAGTTCCTCATGTGTGTCTGTTTAGATCCACACAGTGCACAGTGTTGTTTTAGATGAGCTAGCAACAGCCTAAGCCTTTTAGTAAGTAGAGCACCAAAACAGCTGCTTTTTGTTGAGATTAGTCAGTTACTCAATACTGCTTGTTTATTATGAAAGCCACATGTACAGTTATTTCAGTTTTAGGGTCACTTTTATCTATGTCATAACATGTTTTTCTCCATCCTGTGTCCTAAAATGTGCTTGGACATATGGTGGGGAGTGAGCACGCTGAGTCCTGGCCTGCACCTCCGCCTCCCCGCAAGACGCTGCTCTTTAGAAATTACCCAGCATGCTCGGCGGCACTACCACGCAGCAGATTGGAGAAGATAGCTCCGGTTGTTATCTTTGCAGAGGCAGCAGAGTTTGATATGATCTCTCTTCCTCTCTCTCCCCTCATTGTTCTGCTGCTGTTCGCTCGCCTGTCTCTGCTACAGTCTTTTCTCAGATGGAGCTTTGGGGGCTGTCAGCGCTGGACACCTGCTATGGGCTGGGTCTCTGTGGAGGGACATGGGGTGAAGGCCGTGACCTCAGAGCGCCCTGTGTCTGTGGGAAGAAAGGATGACCAATGGTGGCTCATTTAGTGCACATGTATAGCGTCTGTAAAACAATGACAATTCCAAATCATAATTAAAATTGCAGACTATAGACTATAGTTTATATAGTTAGTTTATACCAAATAAGTCTAATATAGAAAGTAACCTATGCCGTCACCCCCAGTAGTCGCTCTGGCTGCTGCCGAGGAGGAGCTGAAACTCCCATTTCCCATTTTCTGTGCTTTATTTAACAGAGATGTCATGATTAATGCAGCAACATCACCGAGAGCATGATGTTTACAGCCTACATGGTAGCAGTTTGACTTCAGTTCACTTCTGCTTTTACCAGACTGCTTGCGTGACTCTGAATGATTCGGCTATATTCTCTGCGCTGCGTCTGATCACCCTCACCTTCACTGAAAAAGTGAAAGAACAGATGACGTTGCTGTGAAATCCCTATTTCAAAGTGACAAAGTAAAAAAGAAAGATGGTGCAACACAGTGGGCAGGAAAAAACTGTAAATTATAGTCAGATTGGTTAAAAGAGTTTGAGAACCTTATTTTCCCAGTTTTGCTGAGCAAGATTTTTGTGAGGAAGGAATGAATCACCTGCCCCGAGATACCACCTGGTCTCAAATAAATGCCTGGTCTGTTAAGTGATTGAAACAAATGAAATCCCAGGCTATTATTTTGTATTTTATGGTAGCTAACATCCAAGTCATGGCATTTTAAGTAGGAAGTGGGCATGGGTGACCTTCCAGCTATGACTTCATATTAACAAACTGTGTCGAGCTCCTTATTTTGGTTTTAAAATATTCCTATTAACCAACTCTACACGATTCTGGTGTTTTTATTACACTATTTTGTCTGTGAATCTAGACATGAAGATTAATAACAGATTATCTCAATCTTTCCCCAAGGTTGCTACTTAATTACTTAATTTTAATGTCCAAATTAATTCAAAGTCATTCCACATTTACCTCCTTCTGTCAGGACTCAGGACTACCTTAGCTTGTGCATATTTTGGGTTCATGAGGGAAATTGGAGCTCCTGGAAGAAACCCAGCCAGACATAGAGGAAACCCACCCAGACACAGGGAGAACATGCAAACTCCATAAAAGGTCGAGGCAATCCAACAATCTAATCTTGAGCTTTGCATTCACAGTAACAACTATTATGTTATTGTGCAATTCTGGATTGTCACACAATAAAGCGCTTTATAATCAGAAGAGCTGCTTGTATAATATATTTGTACTGGTGCAAGACAAATTTTGCACTGGTAAGACTGGTAAGGGTGTATGTTATGACTAAGCAATAAAAAGTGCTAAAAAAAAAAATGACTAAGCAATAAAAAGTGCTAAAAAAACCCCCACACATCTAAAATAAAAGGAATGCAGCTTTAGTCCATGCATGAGGTAAAATGATAAAATATGTTTATTATGTAATTGCAAATTGGCTTAAACGGGTCAGTCATCCAAAAGACTGTATGTGGCCCAGGAGCTGTACAATCCTTAGGCCTGTTTTAAGCTTACTTAGAAATTACAAGGTAGTTCACTAATATAAATCCGTAACAATTGTGTACATTGCAAATAGAACAGAAGAAACACAAGTAAGATAACACTGTCACTACCGCTGGTTTTAGTCTTATGACCCCACTGCCTACTTTTTTGCTACTGACTCTCCCCTCTAACCCCTCCCAAGCCCCTCCCTGGCCTGTGGTGATGTTACAATGTCCACAGTCTG
>JACN01030980.1:0-10166 GCA_000787155.1 Scartelaos histophorus | reverse complement strand
AAAAGAGTCAGTTTGGACCTTCAATTTTTTTACCTTTTCTCCATGGAGATGTTGTTGTATGTTCCACTGAACTGCATAAAACTCCATCAAAGTATTTTTGATTGATAAGTTTATTTCCATAATATTACAAATCTTCAGGAAAACTGAAATAGTGTCTATTTAAAAACAAAACTGTTGCCTAACAACACAAAAATGTGGGTTAAATACCTGGCCCATGTGAGGATTTAGAGGAATTTGCATGTTCCTCCTGTGCCTTATAATTGCTTGTAGACTTATCCTCCAGGAGGAGCTCCTAACCAAGTAGTAAAACGATTATCTGGAGAAAATGAAAAACACATGCATTTGCCCAGATGTGGAAGAATGGATCAAATGCAGAGGACCTTACTGTACTTATATATTTTTCTTTCTCCTATACGTTTTTCTTAAGGATCGTATCTTGGTCCCTCACGCAGCCTCGTGCACTTGTGCCTCATGCTGTGACGACATCATTCTGGTGAGTCTGGATCAATATTAAAGGTATACTGAGTAACTTTACTGATGCTCTGCCACCTGCTGGTCTCCATGGATATGTGCTTGCATCAGTCATATTACAGAATGTTTTTTATTGGCAAAAGTGAAAAAGATTGTAAATTGGTGCATCTCTAAAACCGAAATTGTACATTGTCATCTGAAAACATGCTTTCTTGTCGACCTTTCACCATTGATTCCTTGTTTGACTTGTCTACTTGCATATCACATTCATTTTAATGTAATGTAATTTAATTTATTCTCATGTCAAAACTAATAAGATCTCAAATAACCATTCAATCAATGAATAAATCTAAACCGCGTTAACATTGGCTGTGTGTCTTTTCTGCCCCTTTTTTTCTTTCTTCTTTTTCTTTTCTTGTTGCAGTGTGCCAAAGAAGGGGAGCAGATAGAATCAGAGCAAATAATTTTGGTAAGTTTGGTTTTGACTTGATATATTGTATGGTACGGTGTGCTTTTATGTGACAGTGCACAACAGTACATGACAAGACAAATGTCATAGAACACATGCTAGTGCCAAGTTATAGCATGAATGTAGCATTTATGTGAGTAGTTATGTTTATATTAATTGTTATATGTTACATGGTACATTATTATAAATAGATTAAATGACACAATCCTAAAATGTCTGTATCATATTTTTTTTTTTCTGTGTTTCAGGGTGGTCCAGTTCGTTTGTTTGTCCCGTACAAAAGGAGGAAGAAAGATGGAGATCCTCCTGTCATTCCCCCGAAGAAAGAACTGACTGTCCCCAAGAGCCTCACTCTCCCTCCAGGCACATGTAAGACTATGTTCACATAAGTTACTTTAGATGTGACTTTGTTTGGTCCTGTTCTAGTCCAGGCTTAGTTCTGACTACTGATGCGTCATTATATCAGACCAGGCCTGGTGTTGGCTGATATTCATGTGATTAAGTGATATAGTTTTACAAAATGCATCAATACCACTTCCTTGATATTGTCCCCAAAAATGAATGGCTTGAAGTGGACCTACTTTGCAAAATCAACTACATTTTTAGAGCTTTTAACGATATTATCCTTGCTTCCACTTCTCACTGACCCTCTTGAAGTTGTATTTAGAGTGATTCATGCATGTTTGAGTTTATACTCCTGTATTCAAGACCTCTTTGCTCTGAATAATCCCTGTTTTCACTGGCACCAGTGGACGCTCACTGGCTTTTTGTTGGGATGACGCTGAGTTTTCTAAAATGGAAGTCAGAGAACTAGTTTCTCTGATTAAATTGTTTTAAATAAATATTGTGATTTAATGTGTAATATTATATGTGTAAATTATAAATGATGTGTAAATTATAACATAATGGTCCACAGGAGTCATAAATTATAACTTAACTCAAGCACAAAATGTCTCTCATGTTATGGCAAATTATTAACACATTTAATTAAAAGCCTGTAGTTCCATCTCATATAACTGTGGTTCCATTTCTTGTTTGCTGTATCCTTAGATGCTTCTCGTGTTCTCGTGTTGTAATCCCTCATTTGTCCACGTGGTTCTCTTTCAGTCACAGTTACGCCTACTGGACACATTGCCACGACGACAGGAACTTTGAGTTTTGAACGGGCGTCGGGAGAACCCTCTTCTCTAAACACGCCCCCTGAGGTCTTCGCCAATGCCACAGGTGAGCAGACTTCCTCAGGCCGGTTTCTCCTGATCAATGACGCAGGTTAAAGGGACAGTATGTGCGATTTTAAATTTCAGTCAGTAATTAAAATATTACTTTTGCAAATACTAGTAGTACTGGTGAGTAACACAAGTTTTTAAAGAACCTTGAAAAATATGGATTTTACATTTGAGATGTGTTCAATGCTATACTGTGGAACATTCCAGGCAAAGCAATAACTTCTCCATGGAGACGAGCAGATGCTGGACCCCCTCTAGTAAAGCTAATTTAAGTGAATGAAAGGTTGACAAACTTAATTGTCCTTCAAGTTTTCAAACAGTTTACTCATTCCAATTTATTAAAAAAAATGGCTCCTATCTGTAAATCTCAAAGGCAAAGAATTATCTTACAATCTTCTGATAATAATGAAAAAAAAGGCCCAAACCCATATTACGCAAAATTGTGAGCTATAAGCCATGTTAACCCAGCTCTCAACTCAACTTTATTTCTAGAGCACTTTAAAAACAACACAGTCGACCAAAGTGCTGTACACAGTGACAAATACAGTGACGATATTAGAAGTAGTTACCTCCTCTAAAACAGACCAGGAGTGGAGTTTTGTTTCGCACGTGTTTGCATTAGTTAGTTGCATTAGTCTGTCCACATCTCTAAAACTTAAATGTTCCACTTTGTGATGTCATGTAGTGATTGTTTTCAAGTTAACAGCTACCATTTATCTTTTTTAGTAGATATTAGCAATTCCAGGTCGAGATGATCCAAATAATTCCAGTGAAGGTGTATATTTAAAAACACAGTGGAACACTTCCTGTATTACCACATGACATCACAAGGTGGAAAGGGTTTTCAGTCTGAGAGAAGAACTCACCTTAAATATGGAGGGTTTGTATGTTCAACATGTGTGAATGAAGCAAAAACACAACTTCACATCTGTTTGTGATGAGGAAACTACATTATAACGTAGATCGGAAAATAGTGTAATATGGCCCTTTAAATCACAATTGTATACATTTACATAATGTTTATATTTTTATCTCAAGTTTCTGCTTAATGCTGTTCCTAAATATAGAAAGATAAATGTTGACATATATGGCTCCCTGGTGTCCAAACCTCTGCTCAAAGTTAACTCAAAGTCATTATTGCATTGATCAATTGTCTGGTCTGTCCTTCATATAAAAAGTATACGTCCTTCTGTTTTTAATGAGATGTCCTGGGGATTTCCCATGATCCCCGGCAGCTCCACACTTCAACGGACCATCCATCATCGCCCCTTAAATCTCCTGCTCCTGACTGGACAATTTTAACGCTGTGGGAGGGTCTAGCAGCAGATTGGATGTTAACTTATTACATTTATTTCATCATTTATCCATCAAATAACTACTGAGCAGGTTTGTATAGTGAAAGAAAGTGAAACATTATGAGACATTCAAGAACAAAATCCGTCTCATTACATTCTATTAAAGGCCCAATTAAGAGATAACATGGAGCCGAGACCCGATCCAGCTAATTTTTCAGTTGATATTCAAAGCTAGTGTCAGTATCGGTGCATCACTACCTGTCGCTCACATCAACAATTTATTTCTATAGCACATTTGAGAAACATGACAGTTTCCAAAGTGCTGCCCAGACATATGAATACAATAAAAGACAGTAAATCATAAATTAAAACAAATAAGACATCTTAAAATGCATAAAACAACGAATAAATAAAATAAATAAAAGGGGTTTAATAAGTTTTTTTTATTATTATTTATTGAAGGAAAAGGTGCATTATGTAAGTTTTTGGTCATTGCTCTGTCTGGAATGTTCCACATTGTGACATTAAACAGCTCTACGTTACATTTATTCAATTACAGGTAGTTTTATTGCTCAAAAATACTTAAAAAAACATTCTGAGTGTGAGCAGGGTTGCCTCTCCACAGATCAAACCTGTAACTTGGTCTGGTCTAGTCTTGAAGATAGAAAGGTTTAATGCCATACTGTGAAACATTCCAGGCAAAGCAATAACAACTCCATGGAGAAAAGAGTTTGACGGACCCTTCACCTGAAAAGTTACACAATCTTAAACCTTAAAAGTTGTGCTTTGTAAGTTTTCTGGTAGAAGGTCCAGTACCTGCTTGTCTCATGAAAATCTTATTCCTTTACCTGGAATATTCCACAAACTTCCCATTTTCAAAAGTCCCATTCACAGGAGGAGAAATTGACCTTTTTTGAATAGCTTTAGAAAGATCTTGAGCAGTATCAGAAGAAGTATAAGAGCACATGGACTAGTATACGCCCATGGACCCTATGGAACCTACCTGGACCACAGAGGGAGTACAAACATATAATGACACATGGGAATAGAAAAGAAAGTACTATGATTTAAGATTGAAAATGTTTTTCTATTGTCATGGTCATATCAGAATCACTATTGCAGGCATGAGCTTTTTCCGTGGATTCGCAGAAAGATTCATGCAAAATAAAAAAATAAAAAAATAAAAAAAGCAAATACGGAACAAATACTCAGCGGATCCGCAAAGCGGACTGACTGAATAGATCTACATGTATTTAAATGGACAGTTTGCTGAACAATGCAGTAGTGAATATCAAAACACCGGTCTTAATGATCCTGCACAATAAAAATGACTGGTTATACATGTATGACCATATAATACATCTTGTCACCCTAAATCCCTTCTATAAAGCCTCAATGTAATCCCAAAATTAAACTTAATATTTTGCCCAGATTGCACCACAGAGCACCTAAAATCCAAACATTTTCTAAGGCGGTCCCCAAACCCCCGGCCTATTAGTTGTTAGGTTCCACGATATATGTTCAGTGATTTTTTTTCCAAGTCAGGCTCATGCCTGGTATTGAGTAGTGAGGTCATTCCTCATAATCGAAATCGAGTTGGAAATTGTAATATTGTCACAACCGTAGTCTCCATGGTGATTTAGTTTACATAGTGCAATACTATTTGGTGGAAAACCTCAGACACATAGAGTCACACACAGTGGGCTTTTAATTAGTGATACAACTTTTGATTATTATCATTGTTTATCATTAAACAAACAGCTTGTGCGGTACTTGCAGTGACCAATTTAGACGCTTCAGCATTGTTCAAATTCAACCAATCAAAAGCCTCCTGGAGTGTGATGTCAGCATGTCCACTTGGGTGACCTACATTCCCCTCCATCTTATTAAAAAGAAATATATATATATCTTCCTCTACGCGCTTGTCTTCAGTCCCTGTTCTTCAAAACGAGAAAAAGTGTGACAGAAAACTAAAAATAGCCTCTCATCGATCAGACTCTGTGATCGGAGAAGTGCTGCGGGGAACACGGCGCTTCATTCATCATTTTAACAGCGTTTGGGGAGAAATAACCTTAATCTGTGGATATAAGTCATCCTGTTAGAACGATTTAACACACTATTAAATAACAGTAAAAGGGTGTACAGAGAAATGCACAATGGGAAAGGTCTGGGGGATGTTTAAGTAATTAGGGCAATGATTAATCAACTAACCGTGACTATTCGATTAGTGTTATTTTGCTAGATCACATTTTGGGATACTGTTGTCACAATACAAAAATTTCAAACCCGATTTCGATTCTGAGGAATTGAACTGATACTCAATACTGAACAAATAATTTAAAAAACACTAATTATTTAGACAGTTGAATGTGATTTTGGTAAACGTTCATTGTCATTTTTATATAACACTTTTTCACCTTTAAGGTACTCAAAGCACTTCAAGAAAGCACTCATCCATTCACACGCACATTCATGTATCAGTGTATGCAGACATTGGGGGTGAGGAGGGTTAAGTATCTTGCCCAAGGACACAAAGACAGCTTTCTTCTAGCTGGAATTGCACTGGGGTTTATGTCAAACACTCCAACTGAGCTACTGTCACCCATTTCACAACATTAAATAATAGTCATTTATTTTTTTATTACTATGTGGTAATATAAACGATACTATACCTGGACCTCACTGGTGCAGGAAGGTTCCATAGTGTCCATGGGTGTGTACTAGTCCATGTGCTCTTATACTTATTCTGATACAGCTCAAGATTATTCTAAAGCAATTCAGAAAAGGCTTATTTTATTCCAGTCAATATGTTTTTGTTTTTGTATCGATACCTGCTTAAATTATTCTCATTTTCATCTATAACCATATTTCAGCCATTTGAATGGTTTGTCAGTGTAGAATAGAAATAAATGTGTGAGTAGCTCACTATTAAAATAATTGTTAGTTGCAGTCCTGTTGATGACACTTAAAGTAAACGCCTATACGAGGAACTGCATCATGGAAAATTCTGAGAATGTCAAGTAATGTATAGTAATACTAGAGCAGTGCCTCCATCCACACGAGCGTACATACTAGAGCACAAAGATTAATTGTACCTGGAAAATCCATTTAAATGAATGTGATTTAGGAGGTGTTTTGCCCTTTGCAGAGAATTCAAGGTCTGTTCATTCTTCACAAGGTTTATCTATGGTTCACCACTTTAACACCCAATTTAAGGTATTGCTAAGCTGGTCGTTACCTAGACTTTAAAGGCACATGGGAATATTATGGCCAAAGGGAACAACATTTCATTTACCAAATAAGAGTCAGATTTGTGGAGATGCAAACTCGCTTACTGTAAGGTGCTTTTATTTTAGTTCATTTATTTGCTAAAAGGTTACATACTGGGGTTTCATGGTGTTTCAATTTAATTTCAAAGCATGTAAAACTGTGTAATTTACAAACATTTATTTAATAATGTAAGTTTGCTAGTAACCAACTGGTAGCTGTGTTAAAATGCTGTTATCTCCTCAAAAACATACCCGGATTTGTCTTTTGTTTCGTTCATTTCATTGTTTTAATCATTTTTAATTAATATGTCTACAAAATGCTATGTTGTGATGTCATGAAACAGTGACATGGAACTGCCTTTTACCTTTTGTTTCGAACAGATTCACAATTCCAGGGCTGAAATTATCCAAACAATTGTCGTGAAGGTGTACGCAGTTTTAAAACACAGTGGAGCACTTCCTGTATTACCATATGACATCGCAAGGTGGAGCCGATTAACAGACAACTTTGAGAGAACAAGTCAGCCTAAATATACAGGGTTTGTGTGTTAGACATGTGTAAATGAAACAAAACACAACTGCAGGTCTGTCTCTGATCAGGAAAGAACATTCTAACATTGATCAGAAAAAGTCCCTTGGGCAAAAAATAAAAAATACCAAAAGGAGTATTTTTCTGACACATACAGATACTGCAGAGATGAAGTGAAAAGTCCACGTATGAAATAGAAGACATAAACAGCATTGGATCTTAATATATTGTGATGTCTCTGTTTCTCCCCTAGTGTTGACGGCTTTACCTGCATTAGCTGTAGCCCCACAACCGGTCCAGACCAAAGTGTCTCTAGGGGCAGGCTCTTCTCTGCAGGGGACGGGATTATCACACCAAGGGGCGGGGCTAACGCTGGAGGTGGGCTCGGTGGGTGGGGTCAGTCCCACAGGTAACCAGGTGGACAAAAACACCTGGATCTACCTGGAGGAGATGGCCAATACTTTACTGAGCAACGCGCAGCAGCTGAAGAGCCTGATCGAACAGGCCAAGCAGGGAGCAGTGATGGGGAAGGAGTCCAGGAGAGAGGTGAGTCCACTGGTGGTCAAAATGTGAAATAATACTGTGCTAGAACCATAGACTCATGGCACTCAGCGCCACTCAAATGAGGTTACAGGAGTGAATTTGGAGCTAGACTCTATTGTATGAATAGGACAAAATAGCAAAAAAACAAAACAAATTTGAGATCATGTAGAGCGGGTTAATAAAAACATTTTAAGACCAAAATGACAAGGCTCACAGCAGCAGGTACAGAGAGAGGGGCGACAAGATCCTAATGTAAGTCAATTGGAGCCAGGGTAGAGCTGGAAGAACCTCCTGGAGGACTTCCTATTTGGCATGCAACGGCTAGTGTGTTAGCTATGTCCATTTATATATACGGTCTATGGCTAGAACTGTGGTAGGCAGTTCATCCATTTGCTAAATTGTCAATTGAATACATATTTTGGTCCTTAGTTCATGTTTTGAACCAGTATATTAACAGTGTTGTCCTGTTTTAGACTCGTTTTAGACCATTATTAGTCATGACAATATGTAATATGTATGTAATCCAAAAACGTTTATGAAGAGTATTGAAGAACATCTAGTCTGTTTGGTCTGACTTCATACAGGCTGCAGTGAGCCTCACTCTGTCCCAGCCTCTGTCACAGCCCTGAGTCTGGTCACCGTGCTGGACTCATCACCCCAACACCCCCATCACCATGACCACTGCTCACTCGTATGCAAAAAGATTCTTGAATGCTGCCCGTTGTGGCAGTGGCATGAATTTGTTTCAATATTCTTTATTTTATCGTCAATATTTTCTTCAACAATGTATCGTACTTCAGCATTGTGATTGTGACAGGCCTATATGAGCTACAATATACTGCTTATTGATCTTTCTCCCTGATTGAAAGTGTTGTATGCATTTTTTCTGGTGAGGTGCCTGCCACCTGCTTGTCTCTAGAGAAATGTTATTGCTTTTCATTGAATGTTGAACAGTATGACATTAAACTTAACTATCTCCATGGAGATGAGCATGTGACCACTGGCCCACGTCTGTGGAGAGGAGACCAGTTTTTTGATGTATGCTTTAAGCATTGAAAATATAAATGATTGCCCAATATATATAACCTTCACAATAACCTTCACATGGAGACAAGCAGGTGGCGGACCCTCACCAGAAAAGTTGGTAACACTTGTTAATAACCACACCTTATGTAGCCTTAAAGGTCCCATATCACAGACATTAGACTCTTGTTAACTTTAACTCTTGATATAATGTTGTCATCCTCCAAAACAAACCTGGAGTTGTTGTTGTTGTTTGAGTAACCCTTTATTTTATCTCTCTACATCGCAATCTCAAATCTCAAAATGCCTTGATTGTGAAGTCATGAAGTGGCATTATTCAAGTTAACACCAACCTTTTGCTCAGCAGAGATTGGCAATTCCAGGTCTAAAATCATTCAAATGATTCTAGTGATTCTAGTGAAGGTGAATGGAGTTTAAAGACACAGTGAAGCACCTCCTGTATTACCACATGAAATCACAAGGTAGAAAATAGTGTTTTCTGTCTGAGAGAAGAACTCAGCCTAAATATACAGTTTTGTGTGTTAAACATGTGAGAATGAAATGAAACAAAACACAACCCCGGGTATGATAGAGCATAATGAACTTTGAGCTAATGAGCTTTAATGAACTATTTGGTCATCATGAATCAAGTGTTAGTGAGTTTTTAAGGTCTAATATTATACAGTGGTTCCACGGGACACCTTTAAGATAAGAAATCCTCTATTTGTCCCATGGTGGGGAAATAGATGTGTGTGCAACAGAATGGAACAGTTTTAGAATAACAAAGCCAGAAAGTCAGACTGGGGGATTACAGTCAGGCTGCTTACCTCATAGTAATTGGTAAACAGCCTGTCTGTACTGGTACTATACCAGTGTGGTCATCTGGAAATGGTTCAGCATGTGTTATTGTTGTACCAAAGCTCATGTTCTCGTTCCATTGACAAATCTTGTTAAAGCCCTTTTCTGCACGCATCTCTTTAAGAATTTAAATCCAGTTAAGTCACTAGGCTTACATGTGGAAACAATTGCTGGTTTTCACATTCTCAAATGTTTACGAGGTCATTCTCCCAGATGAGGGCAAAGGCAGGTTTCCTTAGTACAGTAATTACATGGCATTTTCATTACAAATATCTGAAAGGTGAATTCACAAATGTTGAACCTGATCATTTCTATGAGTAACAAGAGCCTCATTATGTCTACAAGAAAAATCTCCATTGGAACTCTTTGCCTTATATGCACACAAACATGTCAGCGGCAGCGTGGTGTAAGTGTCTGTTGTCTTTCCCTCACGCCAACAATTCAACCCTTTATGCAGAGGGTCCCTGCGGTGAGGGTCAGTGT
>KN508690.1:0-11391 GCA_000787155.1 Scartelaos histophorus | reverse complement strand
TTGATTTTTTTTTTTTTTTTTTTTTGATCTGTGAAAGGAGCAAGGTTTATAAGATTTATCGTCTTTGTTTTCCTTTGGTTCATAACAAGGCAAATAATGGTTGGAATATGTGATTATGTTAATTGTCAATTTTTTTGTTGTAGTTCTCTTAAAGGGACAGTCCAGAATTTTGAACACAGGACTTTATTTCCTCATGAGTGTTGGAGACGAGTGAAGACTTAAAAAAAAAAGTCCTTGTATTTGCACATAGCAGGTTTGCCTTTGAACTCTCAATATTAAAATTTTCTGGGGTAAAAATTGAAGGAAAATTTACCTCCAGAATCAGAGTGGGCAGTCACTGTAGAGCCCCGTAGTCGTGACACTACACCAATAATTGCCCCATCATCTTTATCAAATATCCCCAACTATCTGCCTGTTCTACTTGTTCTTCATTGTTTTGCCAACTGTGGTGTAAACTATGAGCAGCCATTTTATTGCCCATTAACTGTAAATAATGACAAAGCTACATGTGCACAAACATGCTCAGTCTCCTTTCAGCGCCTTGTTAATTGTTATTTGTGCTGTTGGACACCTGGAGAGTCTAGACACTGCGTCATTTTACCCCATTTCTCATCTGCACAGAATTGGCACCAAAAGTTTAGTTCTCAGCCATTCAGTTTGGCACAAGCACCAAACGTAAATCCTCTGATCTACTTTAAAGGTGCACTGTGTAACTTTTCTGGTGCAGGGTCCGTCACCTCTCCACAGGTCAATCTTCATGGCGATTGACCTGTGGAGAGGCAACCCCGCTGACACACAGAATGCCTGTTTTTTAGGCATTTTTGAATTGTATAAAATCACTTGTAATTTAATAAATGGGCAGAGCAGTGACATATCCATAGAAATAAGCAGGTGACAGCAAGACCCCCGACCAAAAAGTTACATAGTGCAGTTTTATTTAAAGATATTAACAAAATAGCTCTTATTTTTTTCACGTCTATACTTTCTCAAACCAATTATGATGCCGACTTCCACAGGCTCACAGATCGTAGCCCCAAAGAACGGGATTATAAATGAGAACGTTGGAGAGGTTCACGGAGAGGCCAGGTTCAGATTGTGTGGATGCAATGTAATACGTTTATTAAAAAATGTTTAGAGAAAGGTCTCCGCTCGTCTAAATAATAGAGGGCATGAAGGTTGAGAGAGATTTGAGAGAGTGGAGACCTGAAATCCATTCATGCCACACTGCAAACAACTGCACAACATCTAACCTTATGGAACAGACCTCTCCTTATGACCTTTTGTGTGTGTTTGTGTATGTATTTTGTTGTGTCTGTCCATTTGCAATGTCATAATAATTCAATACTTCAAATTTCATAGTAATTCACCATATTCTTGTAGTACCTCTGACCTCCATGGGTCCAAATAATTTTTTTTTATTCTGCATGTACTTGCTAAAATGTCATGTGGCGCAGCCGTTTGTCCTTAACTGCTGATTTTCTAAACTTCTTTAAAATTACTCTAAATCTTATAAATTTTATTTTATTTTATTTTTATTTTTTGGCACATTTTCTCAAGTATTTTGTTGTCCCACATGAAGTTTCAGCTTTCTTGAATAGATATTTTCCTCATAGTATTCAAACAAAAATTAAATATTGTGTCCATTTTTTTCAAATATGACTCAGAATTTAGATTAATATCCCAGCCATGTTTTAGAAAATAAAACAATTTTAAGGTTATTCTCAGCCGCACCACGTGATGTTTTTTAAGATTTTAGCCAATTCATGCACATAAAAAAACACAAAAAAATGTGGCATATAAATGTTAAACATAGATTTATGCCTGTAAATATTTGAAAAAATCAATAGAAACTAAATTTTAAAATTTGCCTTGAAAATCCTTACATGTCATTGATCCTTAGATATATTTGTATTACTATATTTCTATATTTTATTTTTACTTGTACACATTTATGTAATTATGCCTTATTTGATACCAGTCTCCTGGTGTTTTTGCTACTTAGAATTTATTATTAACATTTATATTTTTGCTCTTTGTTATCATAATATATTGATGTGATGTGATGCGTGAGCTACTGTGCCCGAATAATTCCCCTTGTCTCGGTCTAAAATAGAACAAAAGAAAACGCTGGAGTCACCAATTGTAATAACCACAGCAGAGTAATTTCCCCAACAAGGCCTTCTCTCACGAGTAACAACCCAAGTAAATTTAAACTACATTTTAATTGTGTGTAAACCAGAGCCGTTCTTCTAATCACAAATGCAGCCAACTAAAGTGTGAAAGTTTAGGTGTCACCTGGGGCATGCAGCTCTCCTCCGTGCAAAATGAAAAGTTTAAGGAGCCCATATAAAGCTCAGCCAAGTGGCACCAAGCAGGCATCAGTGAAGACGACGCAGAGATGGTTATTATGGAGAAAGGCTGTTACTGCTATTTGATATGAGGAACACAGAGAGGCAGCTAGCACAGAAGAAGAAGGAGCTATTTTTATCTGAATCTCTCTTGGGAGCGGACCAGGGAAGAGCTTTAATGAGTGGGAGAGGGAGCGGAGAGATGCTAACGGCCAGAGCAGCCGATTGTTAAAAAGAGGAAAAGGTGCAAAGAGAGAGAAAGACACAGAGAGAGAAAGAGAGAGGGAAAGAGAGTGAAAGAAAGATAGAGGGAGAGGAAGATACAAAGCTGGTGTGAGGAGAGAGAGAATAAGAAAAGTGAATTTGTCTGTGACCTTAGGGTGGTAATTGAGCTTTAATTGGCTCACTTGTGTCTTCATATTCAGAGCATACAGTGCAGGCCTGCCCCCCTCGCCTGAAGCAGGTGGAGCACCAAGCAGCATATGGACCTATCACACTTGTGTAACTAATGTAAGTACAAGTGATGTGGCAGAAGTGTGGCAGCAGGGACAGTTAGAAAAGACGCAGAGAAGTGATTATTAAAGGGTGCCATAGTTTCACATTTGATATACATTAGGAATATATTATTACATTTTTGGATTTGTAACGCTGAGCACATTGAGCAGTGTTTTCTTATTCTTATTTCTGGTAGACAGTCCACCACCTTGCCTCCATGCAGATGTTAATGTTTTGCCTGAAGGTTCCACAGTATGGGCGACCTTATCCGTCCCCATGGAGACAAGCAGATGCTGCCACTAGGCCACGTTACGGGTCAGATCTGTAGAGAGGTGACCCACTCGCAATAACAACACGTTTTTTCAGCAAATCACCTGCGAGGAATTGAGTAAATGCAAATGATTATGTTAAATGCCATATTGTGGAACATTCCTGACCAAGCAAAATGTGACTCCATCCTCCTAGCGCCAGTTAATCATCATTTACTTTTTCACTCAATCTCAACAAAGAATATCAATCAAAATGTCCATAAGTGGGAATTCTATCTTTGTGTCAGCATATTGTCGATTACTCTGATTGGCTTTTATCATAAATCGTACTTTTTAGTGAACATGGCAATATTGAATAAGTTAATTTGCCTTTTCCCGTTGAAGCGCATTATTCAAGGCCCTTTACATTTGGTCATTTGGCAGCAGTTTGACTTGATAATCCATCACACGAGCCTGTCCAACAATGTGCACCAAATACTTTAGGCCTCATTTTACATTGTCATTTTGATCTGTACTTCTGCTCACTCGTCCGGGCACTTTAATGGTCACTAATTATCATGAGGACGTTTGACAGAAAGACGGAAAGCAGATGGAGTTGGGGGGCTTTGTTTAATGGCTCTGTCAGGACTCTAGTCATTTTAGAGCTGCAGCAAATAACAGGATCCAGTTACTGTGTTTATTGCAGCCAGAATGGGGCTATTACAACTTCCAGCCTAATGAAGACCCTGCGTGTGCTTTGGTTTAGCTGTTACACATTTGGCATTAACAGAGGGTGAGTTTTTCCATCATTGCCATGAAGCTGCCCTGATTAAAGCTCCTATATTACCCAAAATTATCTCTTGTTGTTATCATGTTATCAGGTATTGTGTTTTTTTTACTCACATGTTTGAATAACCATTTATTAACTGTCTGCATCTCCAAATCTTCAACTGTTATTTATATGACAAGATTTAAGCCATAGAACAGGGATGTCAAACTCATTTGGTCCGGGGGCCATATCCAACCTACTTCAATACCAAAGGGGCCGGATCAGAAAACTTGTGGCACATATTCCTCAAAAATAGCAATAAGTCCAAATATTTGTAGAAATAAATGCAAATATATTTAAGAGATTTTGATTAATCAGTTAATTGAATTAAAACTTTTTATGATTTTAGAGCAAATTGCTCCAGATTTTCCAAAAAGATTCATTGTGTTGTTTTTATTAGTTAGACTAATAAAAAGTGTATTTTGTCTTGTAGGAACATTGCTGATTATGTTACTGTGTCATGAGAGACAGTTAAAGGATTCAAGACAACGACAAAATGCTGTTTAAAGCTATAGTCAAATATACAGGCTGAACACAGTCACAGTCACACCAACAGCTGTGAACTTACATGAACAGCTGACAGTGAGTTCCACGCTTCCTCGTCAAGTCCGCGGTGCATCTGGACAGTCCGCGGTGTCTCGCGCCCGCACAGTTTGCGGTGCCAGTGCTTCAGTGATGTTATGTGACCTTTTGCGGGCCACATAAAATGACGTGGCCGGCCTTGAGTTTGACACATATGCTATAGAAGGTTGAATTAATAACTTCTGTGTCTCATTATAGATGCAGACTCATTTCTAAAGTGTTCATTGTGCTGTTTGTTTATTACAACGCAACATTTTTTAACAATATTGTATTTAGAATATTTTTTGTGCTCCCTAAAATGTGTTGCTTAAATCCATTTAGTGTTTTTTTCTTGAGTTTGCAGATCTTTTTTCCTGCGTTTGCTCACGTGTACAGTGTGTCTCCATGGTAATCAGTGAACATTCTGCCATACACGTACATTCAGATCACCCCCTGCGTGATCTCACTGCAACGTATCAATACCTCGCGTGCTGTGACCAAACCACTCGGACATCCAGCTTTACTTTTTGGTCCAAACTCCGTAGCACAAAAACATCACGCTGGTCTGACTCTGAGCTGATGCTTTTATTCAGACCCAATCCTCCACAGCGGTCCCTTCTTCACTGCAGAGCGCTCCATGCTCTGATATACATTCGAGCTCCATCTGGTGCATTATTAGCCTGAGTTCAGTGCCAGTATTCCTCTCGCTGTCAGACTCTGCAGCCTGACAGTTACTCACAACTGTGTGCTGTGTGTATCTAATTACCTGCAGTCTTTAATCACTGACAACAGCGCTAACAAGCCCCAGAGCGCTGCACATCCAGGGACTCCACCGTCAGGACCAGGACTGCGGGAGGATGAGACCGAGGCCAGGCTTTTATCAGTGTAATTCAAGCAGAACTGATTTTTGAGCTGCTATTTTTGTTTTGTTTTCTATATTACGCTATTTTCTGTTCTATGTTATAATTTTGTTTCCTCGTCAAAACCATACCTGGAGTTGTGTTTTGTTTCATTCACATGTTTAACACACAAATTATACATATTTTGGCATTTTTCACACCTTTTTTACACCTTCACTAGAATCATTTGGATACTGGAATAGCCAATCTTTACTGAACAAAAGGTAAAAGGTGAAAACTACCAACATGACATCGAACAAAAGGTAAAAGGTGAAAACTACCACTACATGACATCATAAGGTGGAACAGAGCATTTTGAGCTTTGGAGATGCAGACAGAATGATAATAAAGGATTACTCAAACATGTGTGATTTAAACAAAACACAACTCAGCACAGGTATAGTTTGATGAACATTATTGTAACATGGCTTAAAGCTCACAAGAATCCATTTTGTGTATTATTTGACTTTTAAAAATCCATGGCACACTCAGTTGTCAGATGTCCAAAACTTGAGGTTGCTGCTACTTGCATTTCTGTGAGGATATTGCTATGCATATTTTGTTTTGAAATGTGCAGTTTTTATCACTTTGTTGGTATCCTCAGTATATAAATATGTAAATAATATTTTAAACATTATTACTGTGACAACACCAGAAGAAATATACAAATACGAATATACAGATTCTGTTTTGTAGGTTAGCAAAAGCATTTGTTCCTGAAGGTTCCAGTGTTTGACTCATAGGTCTCAGGTTGGTGGTCTTGAGGAGAAAAGGACTAAATAGGATTGAGGTCTATGGAGGATCTGGTCTGGTCTGGATTTGGATCAAAGGGTGAGATTTAAGACTGCCTTTGAGGATTCTCCTGGTTGTGTGCACATTGGCTTTCATATACTGGCGTTTACAGGACAGTCTTTTATAAAATATTTATGCTGCAAAAATGACTTTGATACTTAATCTGTATCAATTTTACAAAGTTGTGGCCTGTGACACCTTTGTACATTAAATGAAATGTTTTTTGAACTCTTGGATGTCAATCTGCAACAAGGAAATGTAATTGATATTGTTTTTTGTCTTTGACATTTGTTACAGTAGAGAGAGATCAAGGCTGATGTTTTAAGTTCAGTCATTGGGGCAAACTGTAGTTTCTATCTATATGTGCCACTAGGTCTGTCACGAATATTCATTCTTGGGGGTCCATATTTATCACATTGTCCTTTCACTAGTGGGAAAATTGTGGTTATGTTTCTATACTTCTATTTCTATACTACAATGAGCTTTGAGCTGTAGAAGGTTGAATTATGAACTTCTGTGACTCATTTTAGATACAAATTAACCATGTGCCACTTTATCAGCAGTGTTGAGGCTGTTAACCTGCTCATTACATGCTGAGAGATGTTTGTCTCATGCATGTGTTTATGAAACATAAAGAATAGGAAAGTGCATTTGAGTTCTGGATACCCCCCTCACTTCCCTGCAGAGACTGAACACTGCACCATTACTCGGTAGCTCAGTGCAGAGTGGTGGGGCTTTGGCTCCAGTCGACTTTGGCAGTTTTTCTGAGACCAGGCTGAGCTGCTGCTGGGACTTAGGGCCAGTTGGCATCTTCCTCTTCTCTCATTTCAACTTTTTTAGTTCACGAATCCTCATATACCCGGATAATCCTCCCATACCATATAAGCCATACCAGACTTATTTGTCTGACAGAGTAATCCTGTCGTAAAGTGTGCATTTTGTCAGTGATGAAGCCTGAAAATCCTATTCATCTCCACACAAAGCTTCTGAGAGGCGCTTTAAACAGTGTCCTCCCCATATATCCAATAGAGGCACTAAGAATGCCTCATCCTGTAACTCCTGCAGCTATCTGCTTGATAATTGTATACTGGCAATATGTGTAATGGCATTATATGAACCCATATACTGGGTAGCAGTATTCCAACATTCTTAATATTGGTTGGACCCTAGTTTTATGTTGAGCAAACATTTGTATGGCTTAGTGTTGCGACAAAAAATGAATCACACTTGTTTTACTCAGATTCACTGAAGGTCCTACATTGTGCAAAACTGACTATTGTGAGCTTTAAGGCATGTTATAATGTTACCTCCTCAAAAGCATACATGGATTTGTGTTTTGTTTCATTTACATGTTTGAGTAACACTTAATTATTAGTCTGTCTACATCTCCAAAGCTCAAAATGCTCCACCGCGTGATGTCATGAAGCGGTGGTTTTCCAGTTCACTGCAGACCTTGTACTTTCAGATGAGTAGAGATGGCCAATTCCAGGTGTGAAATCATCCAAATGACTCTAGTGAAGGTGTATGGATTTTAAAAACACAGTGGAGCACTTCCTGTATTACCACATGAGAAAAGAACTCGAAGAGCTAAATATGCAGGATCTGTGTGTTAAACACGTGTGAATGATACAAAACACAATTCCAGGTTTGTTTGATGAGGAAACATAACGTAGATCAGAAAATAGCATAATATGGGTCCTTTAATAGTGATCAGTTTCTTTTCAAACCAAAATAAAATTGGTTTTCAGTATCGATTTTGTATAAAAATTTAAATTGTGTAATGTTTTCATCTAAACTCTCTGAAATCTTTTTAAAGTAGATCATCCATTGCCTCTATACAGCAAAGCAGCATCTCCTCACACTGTACCTCTCTCAATAACCCTGCATCGGTATTGATCAATATCACGTGAATGGACCAAACAGGAAGCAAAGGGCAAGAGAACGAGCGTGTACTGAAGTGATGAGGAGCTGAAGTCTCTGTGTAATTAGTGAGGCCATATTCAGGCTTCAAAGCAGCACAGGTGAGAAGCAATCATCGATCCACAGATGTGACCTTTACCAACCACTCATTTACTCAAACAGACACGGAAGCACAAAGGCATCCGAACAAATGAAATCACAAAGCCCCAATCAAATCAGACCAGGGAGTGTTTGTAGTGGGCTAAGAGTGCTGTGCGGAGCGAGGCTTTATGCAAAAGAACATTGTGAGTCAAGGGCAGAGCAAGTAAACTACAGGCGGTGTTAAAGCAGAGACGCAGTGTGGAGACAAGTTGGATTTAAAACTTTTGAGAGTTCAAGAGTCATGTATTGTAAAGGTTAGATAGACAAATAGATAGATCACACTTTATTATCCTGAAGGAAATAATAAAATATGATCTATCTATCTAAACTGATCAGAACAACAGAAAGGAAGCTGTTTCTGTATAAAATGGTCCCACAGTTTGCATTTGAATCCTCACTGACCATGGTATTGGCCTAATACAACTTAGTTATTTGATTTAAGCATTAGCATCGATCCTCTTTGTGCATTTAAAACCTATTTTTACAGTTCTCCCTATGTATGTTGTTGCAAGAGCATATTACTGTACAGTATTGACATGCAACCAGTAAGCTAATACATACATTTTGCTCACTTTGTTGCAATTGGTCAAAGTGTAGTGTTGCATTCCAGAGAAAATGAGTGAATTACAAGATGATTATTTAGATTATAGTTTAATTATTTATTATTTCAGAATAACTTTATTAATGGACCTGCATACTACGTCACTTTGTATGTTCTGTCTTTTGTCTTATAAACTCCACTCTACAATTTTAAGCAACTACAAACATAAATATTTCCCTCTCTTTGCGCAGGAGCTTTGTGGACTTAAGGGTGATTACCAAGACGCCACTCCGCAATATGAAAACACAGATTCGCTGCACTAATTTGGTGTAAAAAATTGTTCATTAACTTTTTGAAAGGTGGTCTCGGGGGTGTTTTTGACAGAGATGGCAATTAAAGAAGTGCTGTGTGCTTTGAGAAGTATTATCCATTATCTCAGCGTGAGGCAGAGACAGTGAAGGAAGTACCTGCTCCAGTGGCGGGGGAGAGTGGGTTCGTACTTCAAACAACCCTGGGAGATTTCCATGGCGATGGGAGAAAATGATTGGCAGAAACAAAGACGTACAAGCGCCTGTTTGTTCTTTTATGAGAGAGAGGGAGGGACAGAGATAGAGAGAAGGAGACAGAGACAGAGAAAGGAGAGAGATCTAATGAGCAGCAGTTGGGAGCTGCCACTCAGAGTCTGTGTGTATGCAGGGGTCTGCTGTTAAGAGCCTGAACACACCAGGACCACTTAAAGCATGACATTTACATGCCCCATAATTAACACTAGAACCGTGATGGGCGTGTTCCAGCGAGAGGTTGTGTTCTACAACTACAATCATCAGTTTTGTTTTCTATTTTTTCGGCTGTGCTGGATAAAGTTCTCCATTTTGTTACTTAGATAAAAGTACATCTACAGAGGAAAACTGTTACAAACTGTCACATGAGCAAATCTACTTAAAGGTGCAACTTTTCTGATGGAGGGTCACCAAGTTGTCTCCATGAAGATGTTATTGCTTTAATGTTCCATGTTATGACATTAAGCTCATCTTTCTAGCGTTTATTCATTATAGGTGTTTCTATTGCTCAAAAATACAATAATTCTCTGTGTGAATAAGGTTGCCTCCCCATAGATCTGACCTGTTCTGTAGCCTATAGTTGTTTCCCTTGAGATAGACTGGTATAACCTCGACCGTGGAACATTCTAGACAAAGCGATGACATCTCCATGAAGACAAGCAGGTTAAGGACCCTCCACCAGAAAAATAGTGCTATGCACCTTTAATTAATATATTCAAGTACCCCTTAAAAATAAACTTAAAGAATAAAAAGAAAAAGTATTTCACACAGGTTTGTGTGGCTGATTTGTATTAAAGTTGGTGATACTTAAAAAATTCTACATATTTTGGTCAGCAGTGTCAATACGAATCAGTTTCTTAATTTTCTTATGAATTTTGTGCATTTATTTTTATTTGCTCAAAAGTAAACCTGTATTCTGGATGTTACCATAAACATGGTAAGTAACCCCTAAAATCATATGAAAAGCACGTTTTACTTTTAAGTCCAGATAAAAAATGCAGAACTGTAGAAAGAGCTACAGATCTACATTTCAAATGTAGCGTTGTACCCACTGCAAAAAGTACACAATCTAAAAATTCTACTTAAGTACAGTATTTTACTACATTTTCTTTGTTACCTTCCACTGCTATTGGTTCATTGCTAAATTGGGTTGATTAGTTGTGTGTTTTGCTTTTCAGAAATTTTAAAAGTTGATGTTCTCTTTTATTCCAAAACTTTCTCATCTGTAAACATGTTTACTTGACTTCAAATAAACCGGGGCATATGGGACTGGAGGATTTGCCTGCTCCCAAATGCTAAACTCTATATGGACCACTATTCTAGATGCTGGCATTTGAGTGTAACCTGTTGCCCATGGTTACAGCATCTCTGGTCCATCCTGTGGGGCTCGCTGTTGCCATGACACTAAACTTAGACCCCTCTGCACCTCCTCCATCTGCACGACTCCCTCCTGACGACACGTGACACAGTTTTGCACTTCTTCACAAGTATTTAAGTTACAGACATAAACTTCATACAGATATTTTTTCAGGAATGCTCTTCCCATTGGACCAGTGAATTAAATTAAATAAATCCTAAATTATGTTAGAATCTTTAAGTCCATCACTCCAGTCATAAGATTTACACATTAAAGCTATATTATTGTTTTCAGAAGGCAATAGGCTCATCAATCTATTAACATTCAAATTAACAAAAATAAAGACTAGCCAATGAGTTTTATATGTAGAATATTAGTTAGCATTATGTAGCAATGGGACTTTCTAAACAGAGCAGTGTCCTCGGCTTAAGTATTCATTTGATGTGTGTACTTTTTTATATGTTGCCAGTGACATCCACCCACAGTTCCCTGTTCACTGGCTGATCTTTAAATATTTATTCATTTTAGTACAACAGCAAAAACCCATAGAGATAAAATTGGACAGGACGTGTGATGCTAACAGTGAGGTTGCTTGGCGCTATTCTGCACAAAACGTATTAGCATATTTTCAGCACTGCTAATATTATAAACCATCTGTTTAATTGTTTGCTTAAAGTTGAGTTTATCCAACACACCTTCC
>JACN01075379.1:0-12497 GCA_000787155.1 Scartelaos histophorus | reverse complement strand
AGAAAAGTTACACAGTTCCCCTTTAAACTACGCAATGACCTTTAGACTACATCCAGCCCGTCCAAGTCTCTTCGCCTGGAGTACGCTAGCGGGTTTAGCCTGGTCAGCCCGGCGGAGTCCAGCGCGAGGATAAAGACGCTCTGTTCACTGGGTCAAACTGGGGCTGCTCATTGAACTGCAGGAGGCGCCGCAGCTCGCTCACCTGTTTGTGCTGACACACACACTCACAAGATCAACTGCTTTTACTGTCCAAAGGAGAAAAATACTTCATATACTAAAACACTTGAATATATCTTTAGGATGACAAACTAGAAAACAAATCTGACACTGATACAACATCACTCCTAAGTCTGTATAATTTTTACAAAACAAAAACTGAAATGAATTTTAATAGAGAATGAAACTTTACAAGGGTCAGTTACAAGTCTGGATCTTTTTAAATGGAGAGGCCACATCCGTCAGTAAAAATATGTCATTTGGAGCAGAGTTTAGATAAAGATTTTGTAAACAGAACTGAGTGTCTGCACTGCTGATGTTAGAGAAGTTCATACATTTTTGTTTTTATCAAAATAAAATCAAATGAAAGATCCAATCCTTTCACAAAATGCTCTTTAAAGTAGAAATCTTTGAAAATTATGATCAAACTGACATAAAAAGTAATCATTACGCCGTCTACGAATGGGGTTTCACCGCTTACTTCACTCATTTTTAACCTCTAAAGCCATAAATATCCGTCAGTAATACTCATTTTCCTCAAGTTCACCCCAGGACAAACTCTAAACCCCGGGAGAATCGTCCGTTAGCGTCGTCTTTTCATCTCTTTTCAATGCGAGCTTCACCACGAGCTGCTCCCTCTCTGAAGGGCGGGGTCAAATCAACTGGCTGCATCTGATATGAAGGGCTGCACCACTGCTCCTGTGTAACGAATCCTCCTTCACTCTTCCCTCTCATTTACACTCTCTCTCCGTCTTTAATTTTACGATGACAATTTGTGTTTCGACTTGTTTGCATTGTGATTTTAAATATCTAAAGCACTTTTTGTACGAATAAACTCGCCATGCCTTTCACGCTGCAGATATATACTGGTAATAGTTGTGACTTTTTACTTAACTGTACATTGGAAATAGAAAGTTAAAACCACACTTTGGAGCGCTCTTCATGGAGATAAATGGGAAATAGAAAGTTAAAACCACACTTCGGAGCGCTCTTCATGGAGATAAATGAGTTTTATGCCATACTGTAGAATATTATAGCTAAAGGAAGAACATTTACATTGAAACAAGCTGAAGCAAGACTCCAAAAAGCCAGAAAAAGGACGCATCTTTTTACTGCAATAAAACAAACAAATGCACTGCAGAAAATCTCAGAAAATGGCTTAAAAGTAGTGAAATTATCTCCCTGCCTGGGCACAAAACTTGTCAAGTAAAATTATTTGTCTGTGCAGCAAGATATCTTAAAATAAACGCCCTCTAGACCAGAATTAAGCAGTCTCAGAACATTTAAGTAGATAATAAATCTGAAAACAAGACGAATTACATGATACAACTTCTAAAACCTGAGTTCAGATCAGAGAAATTTGCAGTGCATGGTTTTATTTTAGTGTTTTCTTTGGCTAGAACGTTACATACTGTGGGTTTAAATGCATGGCACAGAAACTACGACCTAAAAAGCTTCATCAGTGCATTATAATAACTTGGTTTGTGGGTATTTCACTTCGCTCAAACCCTCTTACCCCAGAACACGTAAACTAATCTATCCACGGTGCATCACAAATGTTCAATATAATAACAATGCTTTTTTAAACAACATAACAAAATATTAATGCAACTTAATACGGTCATTATCTCATTCTTGTGAACTCCCAACCCCACCTTCACATATGGTATTTCCCTCACTCCACCCAGATCATTTGTGTGTATTTTAACCTATATTCCTTTGTAACACCGCCCAAAAATAAGAATACAAAAAATCCTCCAGGTAAGGTAGTCCTGACCAGGGGGAGGACAAATTTCCATAAAAGATGCTATATTACGTGAAATTTAGCTTTAAATCATGTATAAATGTTACTACTTTATCAAAAACATAGCTGGAGTTGCAGATATAATGTTGTTTCCTCACCAAAAACATAACATAGATCAGAAGTAGTAATACAGACCCTTTAATGAACCTTAACACTTAAGGGAAAACAGGAAAAAAACTCAATACGAGACCAGTTTTTCAAAGCCTAACAATATCAGCGTAAGGTTTAGTAGAAAATAGGTCATTCCTGTGGGGTGGGGAGATCACATGATTGACTACAGAAAGGGGAAATGCGGTTTAATCTCAGGTAAAACCGCTTGGAAATCTTGTGTTTGTGGTTTAGAGCCTGTGTTTGTGAATGGGCCGTGAGACGGGAAAGTGGTGACATAACTGCGGAAATGCGAACATCCTTCACAGCGGGAGGAACGACGACACTTCCTTTTTCCTGGACTTCAGGCTGGAAAAACTCACCGAGAGTATATCACATTTAACCAACAAAAAGTACTAAATTAGCTATAGTCATATTCAGAGCTGGAATTCTGTTGAAACAAATTTTAAGTATAAAAGTCTAAACAGAAGTGTGAATATGCACAAAAAATAAGTTAAGTATTTTCCGTAATAAAAAAATATATATTTCATTCATTTTCATTTTTGTGTTTAATTTTTATAGATTTACATTCAAGTTTTGTAACATATTTAAGTCTCAGCTACAGCATTTACGTTTAGTCGTATTTCTGATGGATTCATTGCCATCATTTTTATTTTATGAAAACAAATTTATTTCAATAGCGCATTTAAAAACAGTCAAAGCTTACTAAAGTGCTGAGCAAAAGTTACAGTGGAAAAAAAAAACATAATAAGCAAAACAAGTAAAATTCTAATTATAAAAATAATAAGAACATTTAACCAGGAAAATCTCAGTGAGATTTGGGGGGGAAAAAACCCCAAAACTCAAAATCAAGAGGTATATTGTCAGAATCTGGTCTTTAGGATGATCAAAAAGATGATTTTTTTTTTGTTAATTGGCCACTCCTATAAGTCTACATGAGAAACTAGTATCAAATTATAGCTTAGTAAACCAAGACTTACCAAGAACTAAACCAGGACTGAACAGGACCGGTTGCACTAATCCAAAATCTCTCACTCTAAACTAAGTAACCGCACAAAAATCAACGTCAAAAGTGTACCTAAACCAAGAAATAATTCAGAAAACTTCAAAATTATCTTTAAAAATGTAGAAATGAGCAAGATCCATATTTTACAAGCCTATAACGTTCTGTATTGGACCTCAAAAGAAAGTGAACAGATTAAAGCAAGACAGGTCTAAATGACATAACTGGTGCCAAGAACTAAACCAGGACTTACCAAGAACTAAAACCAAAGGAATGAACAGTGACCAAACTGGCAGAGCAGGCCAAAATATGACATTTAAAGTAAACAACACGTCTAAAATCTAAGACAAAATGTTACTAGACTTAGACTTAAGACTTAGACAAACTTTATTAATCCACAAGGGAAATTATTTGGACACAGTAGCTCACATATCGCAATATATTATAATAAAAAAAAAAAAGAGTAAAAAAATATAAAAATGGTAATACATTTTCTAAATAAGTAGCAATAAAAGACAGGAAGAGATGACAGGTGTCAAACAAACTTAACAAAGTACTAAACCAAGAATAACTAACCAAAAACTAACCACAAAAATATCTTTAAATGATCGTTCGGAGATGCTTTTGATAATTTGCAGCTGACGTCATTACTTAAGGCTTAATCTGAGATCTGACCAGGAAGAGCAGACTACAACAGGTAAGATGATTTGTGCTGTTAAACACGTCTCCTACGCATTTTTATTGAAAATCAAACACCTTAACAGGACCGTGAACACTTGCAAAGATCACAGGCTTCAGAAAAATGTGGCATTTAAATCCATTTTGCATTTTCCTTTTGAGTTTTCCATCTTTTTTGTGGCGTGTGCATTGTATTCCCATTACAGATGCACGTACAACACACCCAGCATGACGTCACAGCAAAATATAAATAAAGAAATACCTTATCGAATTTAAAAAAAAAACTCAGAAACCCAAGTGCGACCGAAAGTGTAAGTTAACCTAACATTACAGGCTTAGTCATTTTAGAAGCAGGTTTCTCCACGTCTGAACTTGAAGGAAGTAGAACCTTTACAACTGATAATGCCGTAATGAGTTTGCTCAAAGGCTGTAAATGCCCATAAAAACATGAGTCAAAACATACATGAGTAAGAGACTAAAGATTAAAGGGGTGTTCCTGTTGTTTATACCTGCCCAGAGAGAGCGTAGGCCAGAGATGTTTGTGGTTTTAATGCATCGGCCTTAAACGCGGTAATAAAATAAAAATTACAATATGATATTAAACTTATATGATGCATTTATTGAGTTATGGGTGTTTTTATTGCTCAAAAGTGGCTTTAAAAACACAGATTCTCACTGTTTCTTTCTATGAAGCTTGACAAGTCTAATGTCATAATTTGGAACGGGCTGGAAACACTCTGCAAGGAAAGTCACACAGTGCAGCTTTAAGTCACCAATAGAGGCCGATATTTTGTTGCCTGAAGGACCGAAAGCTTCATGTGAACACTTTAGTCCAAAGAGGGTACTGAAAAAATGGGACTACGCTGGACTCTGCACAGTTTTAAGTGAAACAAAGTTGTGGGTGAGTTCGATAATTTGGAGAAAATGAACAAAATCTGCTTTAAAAATATCAGCACCATTAATTCCACTGGATTCTACATAATCGGTATCGGCATTGGACATGAAAAGACATATGAGTCGATCTCTAGTGTACGCCCATAGTAGGAAAAATAAAAAAAATGTCAGTTTTGATAAAATGATTCTGGTCAAAGTTCACCCTGATTTGACAAAAAGACCAAATTATGAACTGACAAACTAATGCAAAAATCCAAGAATCCCATTTCAGAACATGTTTCTAAATAACCATGTTAGTAATTTGGAAATTGTATTAGTTAAAACAAAAGCAGAATTTGTAAGTTTAGCTAATTACGTCCATCCAAACTGCAATTTTGATTTGATTGCGATTACTCTTGCAGCCCTAGAGAAGAAACTATTTATTTGTGCATTAATTAACAATTTCACATGCAACCAAACTGTAAAAAGTAAATGATGATATACAAATTAGAGACAGACAGATATATGGACTTTAAACCTCCAGCACAGGCCGATATGCTGCCAAAAAAATAATTTGCGTGTGTTATTTAAACAGTTTAATACAAGAAGATAACTGCACTAAATGAAACACTGTTCTCTTAAGAGTTTGTGGTAAAAAAGAAGTAGTTTTGACTAATAAATGTACTAAAAAATAAAAGTAAAATTGATTATTCGGGATGCTGTGGTTACGTTGGCCAATGTTACGCAAGGCATTTCCTAATTTTAACAACTAAAACTTAATAACTGAAGATAAGAAGTGGAGATCGGGTTGGAGTCACGTCACCTCCCGTCACTCATGTCTTAACTTGTCTGTGTGAACTGTTATCCTGAACTGAAACGGAGCTCGTCACAGAAATAAATGGTACTTTCCACAGCGACAATAGTGGAGTGTAGCCCAAAGATAAGCAACCATTTCAAAATGCAGCTTTATTCATTATCGTAGGGAGTAATAATGGTGCACGAGGCTTGTACAGCGCTTTATGGACACTCAAAAAGGCTTCATAAACAATAGCAAACAAAAGAAAACTGTAGAAAAGGTGGGGGAATGCCAGATTGAACAGGTGAGATCATCTGTTGACTTGTGAAAGACAAAGTTCATACTCTTTGATATGCTGATGAATAAAGGGTCCGGCAAAATAATTATTGAATAAATAACTATTGAACATAACTGTAATGGAGAATAAGAGGAATCCTTTTAATGTTAGAACTGCAAAAATAGTGGATTAAAATATAAGGGCATTATCAAATAGTACAAACTAATCACTTTTATGGTTCATATTATTACTGTACATTCACTCTGTGCAATACTTGGACCTTAATCAACACATTTACAGGAAATATCTGAACATTTTTGGTGAACTACAAAAATAATTAATTATAATAATTAATTATCAAGAAGAATAACAAAAAATATGAATAGTACTTTTTGTCAGTTTTGCCAAAGGCGACATACTGGGCCTGTTTCGATAATTACCGTCATGTTCGGACTATAAGACTCTACTTTTTTCTCAAACTTTGAACACTGTGGTTTATACAACAATGCGGCGAATATATGGACGGATTATTTGTTTTTCAACACAGTGAATGCACGTGCAGCCTGAGTGCAGAAAGTGCCACTGTCAGTGTGGTTAACATGAAGCTGCAGCACTCGCTAACGCTGTCGTCAGCACTAAAACAGTTTATGTGTGTGATAAAATAAGTTATGATGCTAAATGAACATTAGTGAGTGGGATTTGTCTTAATGACCTGTATGTGTTAAATGCAGATGGAGGCGTAAATGACAAGAAAAAATATCTCAAACTACAGTAGCCGGACATCCACTTCTACACACATCGACACACCTGACCCCGCCCCCGAGAGTCCGAAATCTGATGAAATCCTACGAGACACAGGCATGATACAGACAGAACAGCGACTTATTCTGCAGGAGCCTTGCGCACTAGAGCGTGAAGTGACGTAATCTGATAATCCTTTGGTAATCCTGCGGTTGAACTGCAGTGTTACAGGCACTGTTCAGAAAAATCATGTACCAGTATGCAATTAAAATAAAATAAAAAATCTCTTTGTGTACTATTTTCTGTGGAAATATCTCAAGTTAAAACGTGGACAAATGCGGCTTATAGATCAGTGCACCCTATATATACACATTTTAAAAGATTTTTTAAAATCTTTTAAAATGTAGTTGATGCGTCTTATATTCAGCTGCACTCGCTGGGAAATTATGGTACCACATTATTGCTCAATACATTTCCTTAACAAACATTTGTGAGGGTCAATATTTATAGTGGGTACTTTATCTTTGTACTAATGAGGAAGTTTAATTTGAGCTATACAGTTGTTGGTTTTTTCTTCTTTTTTTTTTAACAACATTGTTCATTTATAATAGTTTTTGTGATAATCTTTTGGGATGTTCTGTGTCATAAATTATTTTAAATGTTATCATTTAACATCTATATTTTATGCAATATTATATTACAAAATGTGTCTGACTAAATCTGTTTAAGAGTCATAAGCACTTGAATTGGTAACATATACACATCTTATATATACATTATACACTATTATATACATTGCAGCTGATGTCATCAACATTCCCTGGGATGCCAACTGGGGGCTCTACTCTGTCTGAAGATCTGTAACTCAAGTTAGACTTTAATCCGAGTTTTGTTTTGACATAATCTTTCCAGAAAGTGTTGATTTGGCTACAACAGTTGATTTGTGCTGTCAAACACGTCTCTAAAATAACATTACAGTTTTTTAGAAAAGTTTTCAGATAAACTAAAAACTTTGTCTGCTTTAGTGTTTGCTAATGCGCGCATTGTGTTACTATGGCAGATACTGAACATCCCACCACAGAAGCATCTATGTACAACACCTCCAGCATGAGGTCACTGCACAGTATCAATACTAAAAGTGAAAAATTACATCACTGCTCCTTTGTGTTAATTTTTTGTGTATTTAATTTTTTTCCCTTTGGATCAACAAAGCATCTCTATATTTTTGTTGTTTGAATTAAATTAAAATAAATAAAATAATAATAAAAATGTTAATAAAAATACATTGCCACACCCTTTTTATCTTCACAGACAATGAACAAAAGGCTACTGTCCAGGCAGCTTTCAAAACTGGATCTCATGGGGTCAGTGACTTCTTTTTTAACCATAATTTACCACAGGACCTTATATTATAAAATGTGTTTTGAGAGGTCAAAGTCCAATCACCATAAACAAGAACTCAAGCATCAAACTGTAAATCTGCCTGTCTCAAAGGTCCCAGCTGTGTCATCTTTATTCCTCCATAAACAAGAGCTACACCGCTACAGAAACGCTTGTTCAGGTAAGCCATTTAAACCAAGTAATGAGTCAGTGAGATGATTATGGTCAGCAAAAATGTAACCTTTATGATCTATTCTTGTCACAAAGCATTGTCAGAGTCATCTTTAGAAATTACATGTCATTCAGTGTTTTAAAAAGAGATGACCTCATGCAAAGTACAAAGTGTCAGGTAGCTACAACATGGCCACAACTCATGAAAACAAATAGAAATACAAAGACTTGACACTGTAAAACTAGAGAGCATAGGCTATTTACGCATATTTAATATATTTGATTATTGCAGATAGGCCTAGAAAAGCTGTGATACTTAAATCTGATTAATATAGGTATGCATAAAGTAACATACAATTTTGTTTAACCTTGGATGTCAAATTAGTTAATGATAGTGTTAAATAATAGCTTAAACATACTAAAAAAAGAAAATTGACAGTCTTTTAATACTTATTCTCACTATTAAAACATAATCAACCAAATCAAACGTCTAAATATCAACAAAATATGTAAATATATTGACAAGTTACAAGTTAATAGTTTAGATTACTAAATATTTTACAAGGAATTTAGCAAAAGAAAGTGTAAGGTAGCAAGCAACATGGCCACAATCCATGAAAACAAATAGAAAACTCATGGAAACAAATAGAAATATAATTACTTTACATTATAAGACTACAGACAGCTTAGCCTATTTTCACATATTTAATATTTAGATGATTGCTGACAGGCCTAGACTGGCTGTAATACCCAAATGTAATTAAAATATATAGCACACAAGTATATAATTTGGCTTAACCTTGAATGTTCAAAACTGATTAATGATAGTGTCAAATAATAGCTTAAATATGCTTAAATATACTTTAAAATAGAACATTCACATGACATGCAAGTCTTTTAGTACTTATTTCCACGGCTAAAACACGATCAAGCCACTTATACAAGTCGAATGTGTAAATATCAACAAAATATGTAAATACATTGACAAATTATAAGTTAATAGTACAGATTTATTCATATTTAGCAAGAAATTTAGCAAAAGACATGTTCCGATGTAGCCCTGTTAGCATAGGTAAGCTAACTCTCACGTCATTGGACAACTTTCCTTTTTTTGCGGTGCAATTACGTAAACTATTTGACAAATCCACAAGATCAGGGTCACAACTACGTCTGCCAATTGTAAATACATGTTCATTAAGTGGTTATTAATAGTTATGAATTGTGTTTTTATGGATAATTACGCTGTCGCTTTGCTACCAGCTCCAAAGCTAAACCCGATCGGCGTTTTTCTCTGTGGCTCAACTCAACGCAGGTGGGTAAAACAGGCAGAAATAAAAAGATCCAACCATAAATTCAACATCAGTAATTGTCAAGTTGAATACCCATATTTCGTGCATATTTTGTGTTTGACTTACTGTACTTTTGCGTGTGTTTCTGCTGGCATCGGCGGCCGCGGCTCTCGTCTTCTGCTTCTCGGCTCTGGCCTTCACTTCCGGTCGGCTGTTTTTCCGGGAACCTCCCCCTGTGTTTGTCAGAGGCGCTTTGGCCAATGGAGCCAGACCTGACCGTGGGAGAAAAGCGCTCCCGCCGATGGATACGCGGGGAAATGGCTCCCTCAAGTGGATATCACATGCAATAAGAAACTGTTCGATTATTGTGTAGGCCATGGGCTGGGTTTGGGCTTTGGGCTTTGGTTCAGACCTTTTTCCAATCTTAAAGCTCCTTGAAAAACTGTAAACAAAACATTCTAAATCCCAACATGGAGGCAAACGTGAAGTGGAACATAATGCTGCTTTCATGGGAAATTTCATAGGGTAAATTTCAGAATATCACAGATATTTAAAAACAAACCTGCGGGTGTGTCTTGTTTCATTCACACATGTTTACGTAGGCCTAATCCTTTATTATTAGTCTGTCAACATCTCTAAAGCTCAAAATGCTGAGTTCCACCCTGTGTTGACGACTATCTTTTTAAAGTAACTTGGAAAACACACATATAACAGTGAGCGGTGTGGCCCCTCAACACAACTGAATTGCAGATTTGATGGAAATTTCTGTTAAGTCTCAATTTGTTGATCTTTATCCAAACATTCACTACTTCTGGTTCATTAAAATTAGAATATGTAGGAAGTTCCTGCAGGTAAAAGTTACACAAATTAGAAAAAATGAATTTAATTATAAAAATGGGGAGCCTAATAAAATGAGCCTATATATAATCTAAAGAAAATGTATATGCATGTCACTTTGGCAACCCAAGTGACACTGATGATAAAACTACAACTGAAAATCCACTTTGCCTATAAGTAAATAAGGCCAGTCTGAATCTTCATCATTGTGTAATTACTGCAAGACGCCTAAAAGCTGTAACTGAAATGCATCTCACATAAGTACCAAAGGACACTTTAAACTGCTCCTTTAAACCTTAAGTATAATGCAACATTTATTATGATGCTGTAAGAAAGTTCAATCATAGGTCAGACTATTTTCAGTGTAAAGAAATACATACAAGATACTTCCACTGGGGAGAATCAGTGAACCACATGAACCTGCATTGCCAAAAATCCCTTTACAGTTTCCTGCAGGTAAAAGTTACACAAATTAGAAAAAATGAATTTAATTATAAAAATGGGGAGCCTAATAAAATGAGCCTATATATAATCTAAAGAAAATGTATATGCATGTCACTTTGGCAACCCAAGTGACACTGATGATAAAACTACAACTGAAAATCCACTTTGCCTATAAGTAAATAAGGCCAGTCTGAATCTTCATCATTGTGTAATTACTGCAAGACGCCTAAAAGCTGTAACTGAAATGCATCTCACATAAGTACCAAAGGACACTTTAAACTGCTCCTTTAAACCTTAAGTATAATGCAACATTTATTATGATGCTGTAAGAAAGTTCAATCATAGGTCAGACTATTTTCAGTGTAAAGAAATACATACAAGATACTTCCACTGGGGAGAATCAGTGAACCACATGAACCTGCATTGCCAAAAATCCCTTTACAGTGCTGGGGGTGCTCTGCATGTATCTCTATGGTGGATTTACGAAGACACAACACACACAGCAGCAAACATTGACGAAAAGTTTAAAGATTGTCTGAAAACTGGATTGGACTGGTCCTGTTTATGAGTTTGATTTTCAACAAAAAGGCGAGAGCGACAAATTTAAAAACTGTTGGCTAATGCTACTTAGCTTGTGCTTTTAATTTTTCTGCGTGAGAGAGTTGTTTAAGAGCATAAAATAACCTCCCTTATTGAAGCACCAGCTTAGTCACTTCTTTCTGGTCAGATTGCGCAAAAATAAAGTCTAACAGAGCTTCAGACAGAGCAGTGCTTACAGATAGCATCACACCCTCTGGGAATGTTGATGACATCAGCTGCGAAACATCAACAGACACACAACATCGTCTTGTCAATAAAATCGGGGCATGAAATTTACAATATTCGTAGTTAACATGACGTCAAATATATTTCTTTTGGTTATTTTAGTATTTTACTCTGACTCTCGCCATTTATACTTGAGCACAAGTAAAGAGGTTCAGCTCTTACTCCTCTAATAGGATAAATATAAAAATACATGCATTAAAATTATATTACAGTACAATTCAAATAGTCAAATTACTTTAACAAAATCATATATTAGCTTTTGAAATGGCAGTAGTTGTATCCAGCGATCAAAAATGCCCAGCGCTCGGATATTAAACATTTTCCATGCAATAATTATGTCACAAAATTACACTCAGTTGCCGTCCAAGTCCAAAAGCGTTTCACCTGACCCCGCCCCGCTGTCCGGATTAGCCTCCGTGCAGCCCCTGTCGCCCACACACCCCAACAGAGACCCCTGCAGAGACCCTATCAGGTTATTTTGCCTCATTTGTCCCACATTCGCCGTGACTTGGCTGTTTCTCGTCCACGTCCCCCCCGCGGAGTTGAGGGGGCTGAAGGCTGTGTGAATGTGCGGTTGTCCGGTCGGAGTTAGCGACGCGTGAATTGGCGTTTGAGATCCTTGGATTTCCGTATTGACGCTTAACGGCGAGTGGTTTCCTGGAGAGCACATGGGCCTGGACGTGCTCATAGTCGGGATGGTGATGTTGTTGTAACCCACTTGCATCGAGTAGCTGTTAAACGCAGAGGAAAGTCCGAGTAAAGATGGTCCGGCGTGTCTGTGGCTCACGTAAGGAGAGCTCGGGGTCAGAGATGAAAAATTGTGCACTCTGGTCCCATCCCGTTCGTTACAGCACAAACACGGAGACGTGAGCAGGTTCTGTCTGGAGGTGCTGAGCAGAGTGGGGCTCCTGCTTTGGGCGGGGAGACCGGAGCACGCCCAGATGTTCCGGGGAGGGTGCGGGATGGCGTCGTGGTGCAGGTGGAGGCCCGTGGAGATGCTTAAAGGGGCGGTGACGGCGGGAGGGGCCATCATGGGGACCCCGCAGGAGAAAGCG
>JACN01080413.1:0-13752 GCA_000787155.1 Scartelaos histophorus | reverse complement strand
GTTTAATCTCAAAACTCTTGATTTCCGGGTTAAACAGGGACTTTGAAAAACTCTTGATTTCCGGGTTAAACAGGGACTTTGATCAGGTGTTACTTAATTAACATTTCCAAAAATGTCAGATTAACTCTAGAACAGATTGGACTCATATAAACACTGAGAAAATGTTAAAACTGATTCTGTGAGAGTCAATTTTAACACTGCACTTTTCTGAATTGGATTAATTCTAGTCTAGAGGTAGTTTATTTTAAGATAACTTGTCACATTAAATTATATTGCTGCATGGACACATAATTTCACTGCTTTTGAGTCATTTTCTGGTAAATTTAAGTGTTTATTTTAAATTTGGTCAATATTTAAGTCAATTTCGTGAATAGTGTATAGTATAACTTCTGCTTTACAGTTTGGTGCATTATTCAGTCACTCCACACTCACACACATACCACAGTCATACTGCAAAAAAGCTTCCCAAATTTTAAGATATAAACACTTAAATCTATCAGAAAATGACTTAAAAGTATTGGAATTATCTTGCTGCGTGGACAGATCATCTTAAAATAAACTCCCTCTACTAGAATGACTAACCAACTCTTTTTAGCTCCTGAGATTTGCAAAGATCGGGCTCTAACGAGGAGGTTCGCCCGACTTTAAAGATGCGCTCGAAAACCTTTACCCGTTTGCGTTGTCATTGCCGATTCGTCCTCGTCTCGCGCTCACCGGGCTGACACGTGTTTACCTAAAGCGCCAGCGTTTCCTCACAGCCCCAAAGACGGTGTACGTGCCAGTGCAAACAGCTCATTTGCACCATCCATAACTGTCACAGCACCTTCCCGGAGTGGCAGGTGAACGCCGGGATACCTGACGGGTGCGATTCCCGGAGCCTGTCGACACCACCGGCACATGTTAAGCTAAACACATGCGAGATATCCAGAGAGAGGAGAGGAAAACATGGATATGAATCAGTATAAAGTCCTGGTTTAGATATGATTTCCTCCAGTCAAATGAAGCTCATGGTGGTAGCGGTTACAGGAGCGAATAAGGATTGGACAAAATACGGGGGGAAAAAAACGCAACGCAGTTAATATGAACATTTCACAGCAGTTACAAACATAATCTTCCAATGTAAGTCAAATGGGAGCCAGAAGAGCCATTGTGAACTTCCTATTTGGAACGTGGCTACTAGCACGTTAGCTATGTCCATTTAAATACACAGTCTATGGTTGAGACCTGGTTTAGTCCTGGTTTAGATCTTTTTTAGATTTGATTTAATCCAGTTTTAGTCTAGTTTTTACCTTTTTTGTAGACATTTGTGGCAGTTGTGGTTAATATGTGCATGGGAGACCACTGTGGATCTCAGGTGCACAGTAGGGGGCGCCAGTTGCAAAAAAAATAAACCAAAAAACGGTCACCCATGTTGCCTGGTATGAAAGTGGAGTATGTGTGAGTGATGGTGGTGGTTGGAAGGGCCGATACCTCAGATCATCAGCCTCGCCTCTGTCAGTTTGCAGAATCTGAGTATGGAGTAAAGTGTCTTTGAGAGTCCAGAAAAGTGCTATATTAGTGTTTAGGAGTTAGTTTTACAGATAGTGAACAGTTTCTCCGATAAACACCCAGGAAGCTTGTTGCTGTTTTGAATATTTACTAAACAATCTGTCCTCGTCCTGATAGATTAGTAGTTCTGCGAGTAGCTTTGGCCTACAGACTTACAGCCTTACTTGCAAAGACCATCTACGCCTGTCCGTCCATGGGAGTGTATCTCTCCTTCACTGTGGTTCTCCTCGAGGTTTCTCGTTTTTTTTCCCACTGGGCTTTTTTTTTGTGTGAGTTTTTCCTTGCCAGAGAAGGAGGGTCTAAGGACAGGAGATGCTGGGACAATTATCCATTTGCTGCTTGTTGTCGGACATTCTGGATTTTTGAATTATGACTGTTTTGTTTCTTATCCTGCTTCATTCTCTGACATCTCTGTTTGCTAAATTAACAATTTTGTGAAGCCCGCCGAGATAACTTTTGTTGTGATTTTGGGCTATACAAAAATAAATTTTATTGAACAGAATTGAAGAGATGACTGCAAAACTGTAACATACAACAAAAAAATACATATTTCAATGATATTTTCACTTTTAAATGAAACAAATTAAAGTGCTTCATACTAGACGACAGGGTGAGTTACAGACAGACACATGAGCAAGTAACAGAAGAGGTTGAGCAGCTGAAGTCTAGAGTAATATGGTGGCTAAAGGTAGCTCAGAGGAGACAAAATAGATAAACTCAAATTAGAAATATTCTTTTTTCACTGGGCAGAACACGCTCTATAAAACTGATGTATTATTGCTCCATTATTCTTATGATATAGACTCACTGAAGACTCAATGAAAATATGGAATACACAAAAGCGAAACTGTGAATTAACTCAAACATTTATCCCTAACTGTTTGATCACTGCTTGGCACACAAGAAAAAAAAGCTTTGCTGCACAATTCCATACATCCTGCTTAGCGTATTTGATGTCTTCCGTTTGTACGCAAGTTAGACCCTTAAACACATTTTAGAAGAATAATTGTTTCTGCTTAATCTACTGTCTTAGATTAGGCTTATTTTGTGCATCATCAGCGTCATGGATCAGTGCTAGTGCAGCCTCTTCAGCTCAGTGAGGCACTTCTGCAGTTTCTGAGCTTGAGATCTTTTTTATAAACTCAGAATGAACTTGGATTTGTCTCTATCTGCAGGTTAAGGCTCTGGAGACGCAGGTTCACGTGTGATCTAGTACCAGTTTTAAAAAGCGTGTGTGTGGGCCGCATACAGTTCTTTTAAAACGTGCCATGCTTTCGTAATTATGATCTCCTCGCCCGGTTGCGGATTGGTTTACTCGAGATGCGCTGGCCTAATTTGCATGCTAGTGGTTTGAACCCTCGCACATAAAAATGCTCACTCTCCGGAGACTAGCGAGCATGACGGGACTGGAGAGGCCGAACACGCACAGGCTACGCACAATTTGTATTCGGCATCAAGTCCCCGTTTAGTTCTGGTCGAGTTCTAGTCGAGCCCCGGTTTAATCCCGGTTTTAATCCTGGTTTCGCTGCAGTTCTGATTTACAATAGCTGCAGTCCAGACGAGGTTTAGACCTGATTTAATCTTGTTTATGTCAAGTTTTTACCTCGTATCTTTGTGTATTTGTGAACAAGAAATATCTCTGCTTATTTTTCAGATGGATTTAGCTGGATTAAGTTCATTTTCTCTGCGCACTCCTCTATATATTCACCCAGTATACTCGAAGCTTTAAGAAGAATATGATTTTCATTGTCATATCTGTGGTCCATACTAGTCTGTGGGGCTTATACGTCTTCTGATACAGCTCAAGAGCGTTCTAAAGGTTCATTTCTGTCTCGTGAATGACTTTTTGTAGTATTGATACCTGCTCAAATCTGGTTTCGACACTACTTTTAGCATCTAGTATCGACGAAACGCACTCCTGCCCGGTTTACGTGCCACTTTACGTTTTAACTTTCGCGTAAAAACGAGCTGTCAGCACTACGCTCCCTGACACACACTCCATCCACATGCCGAGCTAATCACACGCGAGAGACGGGCTAGCGTAGCGGGACGGGGCGACGCGGATCGTGCGCGGAGGATTGATGCGCTCCCCGTAACTGCCAGATTTGCGTCGCGTTCCCCTGGGATATGTAAATGCCGTAAATTAAACACGACGGTAAAATGTCGCCATGTTTGTAGTCCCTTGGGGTTTCCACGATGGCGGGAGGAGATTTCGCTTGTTTGCACAGATGCGTACGTATTGTTTTGACTGCGTGCGTTTGATGAGATTAAAATGAGTCTAAATTAAGCGGTAATGGAAATGGTATGACAAGATTCAAAGCTGCGGTTAGGTCTTTGCGATTCTTGAAATGAAACGGCGTAAACTAGATAAAATAATGGACTACAGGGGACTTTAAAGGTCCTTTATTACCCAGAATGGACTATTGAGCTGTAAATCACGTTAGAACATTGTTACCTCATCAAAAACATACCTGGAGTTGTGTTTCGTTTCGTCCACACAGAGTACGTTTGAGGAATCCTACATTATGAGTCCGTCTGCATCTCCAAAGCTCCACCTTGTGATGTCATGTGGTGGTAGTTTTCAGTTTAACAGCTAACTTTTAATCTTTTAGAAATGAGCTCACCTGTCGTTCCAACCATAGTCTGTATAAAAAAGTGGATTAAGGGACTGTGACTTCACCCTTCGCATTCGGTTCCAGTCAAATAACCAAGAAAATGAATGGAAGAAATCTTGGAAAACTGTGAAAATGGCCCAGTTTTTGTCATCGTAGCGTTCTGTTACGTTCGGCTAATCGACAATTACAACCGTACCTCAGTTTTCGTCACTTCCGAACAGAGACGAGGGCGCCAGATTCAATTCCAAAAACAGCACGCACGTCTGCAGGCTTTGTTTTACCGCCGATCTCGTTTACTTAAGCGGGTTTTATCGCAGTCGTAGGCAGCCCAGCCTCGGGAACTGCACTGGAAGTCGCGTGTTTCCCAACGTCTTCCCGGTTTCATTGGAGAATTCTCACTCCTCTCTTTGTAATTTCCGCGGCGTAACAAACTCTACATGATCGTGTTGGTTTTATTTCACAATTTTGAGGGCTCAGTTCAAGCTTACGTCCCAAACTCGGGAAGACGTTTGGAAACATGCGACTTCCGGTGTAGTTCCCGACACTGGGCCGAACTGAGCCCGTTAGGAATTTTATTTATAGACAAAATTGTGAAATAAAACCACCACGATCATATAGAGTTTGTTACACCGCAGAAATTACAAAGAGAGGAGTGAGAATTCTCCGATGTGAGGTCAAAGGAGCTGAAAATGCCCCAGTTATGTCCATTTTTACGGTCTGTGGTTCCAAATAAACCCGTTTTTGTGGTTCAAATAAAGATTTAAATAGACTGCTTAAAGTCGGCGTCGCGCTCCCAGGGAACGTTGGCGCCGGGCGATATTAGCGGCTAACATATCGCTGATGCAGGACGGTGGCGGCGGCGGTGAGGGGTGCGTTTGATGGAGCGAACACAGCCGGTCTGGACGGGCGGAGACAGCGGTGAAGCTAACATCTGCAGTCACCACCGCTGAGAGGCTCCGCCGGCCGCCTCCGCTCGTTCATCAAACGCGACGAAAAAAGGAAATGTTGACGTTTCGCGGCGTCTGAAACTGTAACTAAAATGATGCACGTTTACTTTTTTGTAGGGAGTAATTTCAAGCTTTCAGAGTGTGTAATTGAAAAGGGTAAATCAAAAGAATGAAGCGTGAAAAGCAAAGTAAAAGTAGTAAAATACTGTTCCTAAGTATATATTTTACGTATCTGTACTTACTGTGTAACTTTATAACTGGGGGTCTGCTTGTTTCTATGGACATGTAACTTAAAACGACTTAAATTAAACATTTTACTTTATTTGAGTTGATTCAAATTGACAAATGAAATGATCTGCCAATGGAATAAGTGCGTTTTTCTTAATTCAACCAACATTTGATTTAGTTTCATTAATTTAACTGCAAAGAGTTGTTGTTTTTCTTCATTTTATCTACAAAAAGTCTTGTTCCATTGGCAGATAATTTAATTTGTTGAGTGAAATTTTCTCAAATCATGATGAAATTTTCTTAATTCAAGTCATTTTAACTTTTAGTATTTGCGGTGTGGTGTTTCACTGTATGACTTAAACACCTCTACCTTATATTTACTCTTTTACACTTTTTATAGCTCAAAAATAACTGTAACTTTGCTTTAGTCTCCACCTCTACCAGAAAAATTACACAATGCACTAGATTTTTAAGTGGATGCTTTTTGAGACTTTCTACTTCTACTCCTACTACTACTACTACTACTGAAAAGTAAAAGTGTTTTTTATGATTGTTTGAGACCTGCTGAAGAGGCTGAGAGTTTATGTTTTATCTGTTCATCGTTGGAGCAAAAATCTACAAATTAAAACAGTTAAGAAAGAAAAAAAAAAAATCAATTGTTTCTGTTGAACAAAACTCGGCACAAATCAGATCAATACATGCAACGCCTTATAAGAAGCTCAAAATACTTTACTCTGAGTACATTTTTAAACACGTACTTTAATACTTTTCAATCAAATATGTTATTGCTTTGTCTGAAATGTTCCACAGTGCGGCATTAAACCTTTCAATCTTCATGGAGACCAAACCAGACCAGGTTACAGGTAAGATCTGTGGAGCTGTAAAAACAGTTGTAATGGAATAAATGGAACGTAGAGCCGTTTAATGTCACGTTAATGTGGAATATTTCAGACAAAACAGCAACATATCTGTAAAAACGAGCAGGTGTCGGACCCAAAACCAAAAAGTGACATAGCGCGTTGGCTAAAAGGCGCAGGTGGATTGTAGATAGTGGTCAGTGCAGGCTTAAAGCAGTGGTGCATTTGGGTGTGCGCGGAAAGGGATAATTTATATGGGTTGTAAATGAGATGTGAGGAGGGAGTATCCACCGGGAGCAGCAGTTTACCGTCCACTGCTGCGCTGGAAGAAGGCCAGACTGACAATTAACCACGTTAGCAGTGTCCGTGGAGTGGTCTGTAGTTATATACTGCACCTATATGTGTTTTTACCAGGATTTTTTATATACTGAACATGTACATACAGTTTTATAGCGCTGCTTCGATAACCCTGCATATGTGGCAGGACCTGCTTGTCAATACCTCATCACATCTCAGAAGCTTCAGTTTTCCGCATTTTTATCTCCACCAAGGAGATTATGAGATCGAGTCAGTTTATTGATTTATTTGTCTGTGGACAGGATTTCTCGGAAAGCACTGGACGGATCTTCATGAAATTTTTACCAGAGGTAGATCTTGGCCCAAGGACGACTCCATTAAATTTTGGTGATGATCCAGATTCGGACCTGGAATCTGGATCTGGATCTACAATCTTAGTGAGATTTCTCGGAAACTACTGGAAGGATCTTCATGAAATTGTCACCAGAGGTAGATCTTTGTCCAGGGACGACTCCGTAAAATTTTGGTGATGATCCGGATCCAGATCTGGATTCTGTGAGATCAGAAATCTCAAAAAATAATTCGGGTCGTTCATGTGCGTTGTGTCGTTCTTCTGACGCAATGACGCTCTGCAAAAAGGCGGAGCAAACTGGTCTCGAACTGAAACAGTTTTTCTAATAAGTGCCCTGGAAAAACTACAGATAATGAAAAGTGTAGATGATAGAAAACGGCAAAAGCGGGAAAAAAAAGCAAATACATTAATGTTTCTGTCCAATCAGAACCCTTCCCGAACCCCACGCGAAATTGAATAAAGCCGATTTAACGTCTTTTCCGTGTAAACCTTAATTTGGAATGATTCTTTCCACGTAAACTTGAAGGCGAATAATTTAAATCTGATCTATTTAATTCAGAATAAATGAATTCGGAATTAAAAACATCCTGTAAACGTGGCCACTTGGACGTCAGTGTCTAAATAGCGGCGTGTCCGTGTGATAAAATAAGTTCTGCTGCTAAACGAACATGAGTTAATGGACACGTCTTAATGTCACATATGGGTTTAATGCAGGTGAGTGAGTAAATGACGCACAGACACGATAAAAGACGTGGCAGCGACTCTTTCTTTCAGTGCGGCGAGAATGACGTCGTCTGATAATCCCTCCACAGAGCCGTTCACTTTCTGTATCTAAGAAAAGACCCCCAGACGTGGCCTTTTCGTACCACAACTGATGCACTGTCAACATCGCAACTTTTGATGGACAATTCGTTTTTTTTCTCCCCTCGCAAAGAAAACCCACTCCCTGCAGGTTTTAATTCTCGTTTTTAGACGCCGCGAGATGGATCTTCTGCCTTTTATTTTTCAGTTTTGTTTCTGGTTTAACAAAGTCCCTCATTGTATCTGCTCCATCTGCCTAACAAAACCTCCCTCACTGTACCGAAACTCCAAAACGAGCGTGTTTAGTTCATTAGCGCCGCATGCTAATCGTTTTTCTGATAAAAATGTATATTACGGTTTATATGGTTTCTTGTGTTTTGTTTCATCCAAAATGTAAGATATAAACACTTAAATCTATCAGAAAATCATTTAAAAGAAGTAAAAGTAACAAAATAAATGGTACTTGACAAGGTCTCTTAAAATAAACCACCTCTAGACTAGAATTAATCCATTTCAGAACCAGAAAGTCGATAATAAATCTGAAAACAAGATGAAGAACCTGAGATATGTTTTAAAATCTTGCCCAGATCTTCGAAATTCACACGTTTAAACACACAAAACCTGCGTATTTAGGCGTATTATATGATATTTCTGAGTGCTCCACTGTGTTTTTAAACTCCACACACCTCCACTAGAATCATTTATATAATTTCAGTCGAAGAATTTCCAATTTCTACGGATCTAAAATAAAAAAAGTAGCTGTGACCGAGCGTTTTTGAGCTTCGGAGATGCAGGCGGACTAATAATAAAGGGTTATTTGGGTTGTTTTTGATGAGGTAACAACATTATAACGCGTCTTAAAGCTCAATTTTGCGTAAAGATTGGAGCTTTCATGAGAGCGGAGATCCATCGGCGAATTAAACTCAAACTAAAAACGAAATTAAACTCAAAATCCGAAACGACGGGTGTGCAGTTGATTGGCAGATCGTTAAAAAGCCACATTTCCGCTCAAAAGTCATTGTCCGTGTGGGGGTCTCAAACTGATTTTAATAATGAAAGAGAATTAAGAACAGTGCATGCTGAGAGCGGTCGGGAGCATTTATAGTAGTTCTAAAATTTTCAAATGGCTGATTGAAAATGGTTCAGTGGGTTATTTTTTTTTGCCCGCCAACCAGAGAGTCGCAGATTCAAACCTCGCTCGAGTCGACTGCTGCTGTTTTAATGAAGAGGATTTAATAATGTTGTCTAAATTAGTAATTAAATAAGAGGCATTGACGCTTTAAAGATGCACTCTGTAAGTTTTCTTGTGGAGGTTATGCTCGTTTCCATGGAGACGCGATCGTTTTACCCGGAAAGTTCTACAGTGCGGCATTAATTCGTTATCGGTGTGTTCGCTAAAAACGGATTTTGCATTCTTACAACGCAAAGTTCCACCCTAAAGTTACGCAGTGAAGCTTTTAAGTGGTGCTTGTTCATGCTGTGTCCTTGGGCAAGACACTCATTCTCCAAGTTTTTCGAATGGTCAGTTGTAGCATTTTGTGATGGCCAAAGCTCATTACCAATTGGAGTGTGTTGTGGGTTAAATATGTTTTTTGCCCAGAAATGAGAGGGTAATCTATTCAAACCTCACCTCACAAGTTTATGTTGTTGTGTCAATGGGCAAGACACTTTGTCCTCACAGTATTCAATCAACCCTGAAAGACATGTACAAAAACTTTTGGTCCCAGATAAAACTTGGCCATTTCTGGTTAAAGTTAGTGTAGTTTTGGCTAGAAATGGTTTAGTCTTGGTTAGAACTTATTTAGTCCTGGTTAGAACTGGTTTAGTCCAATTTAGAACTGGTTTAATTCTGGTTAGAACTGGTTTAGTCTTGGTTAGAACTGGTTTAGTCCAATTTAGAACTGGTTTAATCCTGGTTAGAACTGGTTTAGTCTTAGTTAGAACTGGTTTAGTCCAATTTAGAATTGATTTAGTCCTGGTTAGAACTGGTTTAGTTCAATTTAGAACTGGTTTACACACTTCATGAGAACTGGTTTAGTCCTGGTTAGAACTGATGTAGCCTTTTTAGAACCGCTTTGGTTTCTGCTTATGTGTGCTAAAGAAATGTCCTACTTTTCCATTTTTTTCCATTACCAAACATTTCTATTACAATTAGGCTCACTTTGTCAAGCAACCTCAGTTAGAGTCCAAAATCAGGCCACATAGATTAAGTATTATTGAGGAAAATAGGTCAGTGATTAGAAAACTGTACTTTTATTTGAAAATACCTAAGCCAAATCCCATTTTCAACCCAACACAAACCCTGCTCCTGAGCAAGTCCTAGTTGCGATATTGATTTAATGCGGTTGCCATGGCTGTAATTATTCCAGACAGTATGTTCACATGAGAAATTGTATTAGCGCTTACACATGTATTGACTTGTACTGGGCACTGTATGCTGCTTTAATTGTATTTTCCCCATAGTGTATAGAAATAGCTTGGGGATGACTGCACTCTGTAGGACCAAATGTTATTATAAGAGGCAATTACTGAATGCAAATAACCGCAATGCTAAACAATTCTTGCAGGTACATTTACAGAGTTTTTAGAAACGCTCAAGTCCATCATGAACTACTGTTTAGAGCTGGATAAGTTTTGCTTTAGTCCTGGAACTGGTTTAGCCCTGTTAGAACTAGTTTAGGCCTATTAGAACTAGTGTAGGCCTGTTAGAACTGGTTTAGCCCAGTTAGAGCTAGTTTAAGCCCATTTAGAACTGGTTTAGGCCTTTTGTTTAGAGCTGGATAAGGTTAGAACTAGTTTAGGCCTGTTAGAACTGGTTTAGCTAGTTAGAACTAGTTTAGCCCTGTTAGAACTGGTTTAAGCCGGTTAGAACTGGTTTAAGCCTGTTAGAACGGGGTTAGCCCTGTTAGAACTGGTAGCTAGTTAGAGAACTGGTTTAGCCCTGTTTGAACTGGTTTAAGCCTGTTAGAACTGGTTTAGCCCAGTTAGAACTGGTTTAGCCCAGTTAGAACTAGTTTAAGCCCAGTTAGAACTGGTTTAGCCCAGGTAGAACTGGTTTAGGCCTGTTAGAACTGGTTTAGCCCAGTTTGAACTGGTTTAGGCCTGTTAAAACTGGTTTAGCCCAGTTAGAAGTGGTTTAGGCCTGTTAGAACTGGTTTATCCATGTTAGAACTTATTTGGTTCCAGTTTGTAATGATTTAAAAACTGGTTAACACCTGTTTAGAACTGCTTTAGTCCAGGTGAAAACTGGTTTGGTCCTGTTGTAAGTGTTTGTTTTTTAATCACATTTCGACCAGGTTTAGACTTTAAACTTGGTCCATTTTGCCCATACTCCACATTTACTCGACTAAATCAAATCTTCATTTCAAACCAAGACCAAACCAGGATGCAACTGTAAACACAGACTTAGTTTAGTCCCAGTCCAGACTTGTTTTAAATGGTTTCACTTTTGCCAAGTCCCTGTTTAATCCCTGGTTTAGATCTGGTTTAATCCTGCCGTCCTTCCCACCAACAATACAAAAACTAGGTTAGCACAGTTCTCTTTGCTTTACTCCTAAACATGGGCTTCTTTTCTGCATACGTCAGCTGTGTCATCTGCAGGTTTGTGTTCAAAGCCCTCCCTGCAGCGACAGGCCCCGTAATGAGAGCTATACAGTCTGAAATGCGTCGCGTTCAAATTAATTATGGAGACAAAGATGGCAGCCAAGGAGACATTTACTCAAACAAGAGCCCGATGCTGCTCTGTGCTTCTCATCCATGCGTTGGTGTTAGAGCAGCAATTACCTGGGTTTGTCGCTCTCATGCAGTTTATATACACACTTATCAGAGCTAAAAGAATACTTAAGCTATTGTTTAATTGATCTTTTGTGATTTTTGCTTAAAGGTCACATCATATAATATAATATAACGCACATAACTGACGCTTGTGAGTTTTAATTAAAGGTTGTATAAAGGATTTTCCAAGGAATACAGCAACCGTTTGTCCTTTTTCAAATGCCGCACATGCATGAAACCTCCTCCTCGACAGAACCACCTCCTCCTTACGCCAAAAACCTTTACAGTCACTGCTCTGTTGGTGCTGCTCCTATTCTCTTTTACTATTATTGCAACTGCAACGACATTCAGAGTTATAATGAAGTTGCTGTGTGAGAATAATGTATGTGTGCAAAATCTTGGCGATTACTTTAGATTTACATTTACGTTTTTAATGAAGTAGTTTATCCTTGAAGACAGGTTAGCTCCTCATCGCTGCACAGGACTTGTAAATACAACTAAAGAACCGCTAATACAACAAAGCAGCAAACTGACTTTTTCTTTGCATTGAAAATGACGTTTTCAGATCCAGGATTTCGCATTTGTGTCCTGAAAATCGTCTGTTGAGCTCTTGGAAATAAAGTACGTTTCCCGATGATCAGCAGAAGTTTCCTGTCCAGAAGTAATTTAGCTCCAGCGCGTCAGTCTTTAGACCCTCGTCTGCTTCAGTGACGCCATCGCTGGAATGAATCTCCTAGAATCACCTTCGTTTGGCTTTGCTCCTTTTCCTCATAAACGGACTTTTCTTTTGCGGTGAACCGGTCGTGAATTCTCGTCATTGCAAACTGCGAGGAAGCTCTAGCTGGAAAAAGCCGCTAAGAACCGCTGCATTGGTTTAGTAAACAGTGTAGTAAACATAGAAAATGAAGTAGCTTGTTTTCTATTGAGGTTCATCTGGCCCCAGCACGTCCAGAGTTGATGGATTTTCATTATTTTTGTTTTGATCATCATAATTACAAGGCTGCTGCACGTCTATAACGCTATCAGTGACAATTTAAAACAAAAAAACATCCTCCATACACCTTTAAGGGAAGATACTATATTTTTTTTCAATATTTTGTTTGTCAGTTTGGTCCCTTAGCATATAAGATCCCATGTGTTTTAATATTTAATTGAATCATTTTGCAGCCATAGAGTTATAAGGGACATTGGATGCTTTTTTCTCCTATAGGGACATAAGGATCAGACCTTATAGATGGATTATGTAACTTTTCTGAAGGAAGTATGTAAATTAGAGCTGTTTAATGTCATACTGTGGAACATTCCAGGCAGACTAAATGGCTTATTCATAGAACCAAACAGGTAACGGACTCTTAATTAAAAAGTTACACTAAAAAGTACACCTTTAAAACTCTCAAAGATCGATTCTGTGTAACATTTAAAGGTATTCAGTATTCTGTAAGTAAATAGTTTTCAAATATTTCCATTCCTCCATCTGATCCATAACCCCGGCTGCTCTCTCCTCGTTTTACCCCGGCTCAGTGCAGCTCCAGTGGGTGTCCTGTGTCCTGATTACCCCCGGCCCTCCACATCTGCTGCTTCCTCACAGAACTACTCCTGCCAGCGTCTAATCACTGTTTAGAAGGGCTGCACTGCAAGAGCCAATCACATCCTAGTGTGGGTCTGTTTATTTTCACCTTTTTTACTACGGTTTAAAGGTCTTATACTGTGAAAACTTTATTCTTTGGAGCTTTGAGTCATGTTATAATGTCGTTATCACAGTGAAGCACTTCCTGTATCACCACGTGACATCAGAAGGTGGAGTGTTTTCTGTTTGAGAGCATAAATGTGCAGGATTTGTCTGTGAATGAAACAAAACACAACTCCAGATATATTTGCGACTGGGGGTTATATTTAAATTCCCAAGTTTAGACCAGTTTTAGTCCTAGTTTTTATGCATCTAGTTTATCCTCACGTAGTCCTGGTTTAGATCTATTTAAAGCCATTTTAGTTTTACTAGGGTTCAGTCTAGATTTGCTCTTTATTTAGTTCAAGTTTAGCCCTATAAAAGACCTGATTTACACCCATTTAATGTTATTAGGTTCTTTTTTCCAGACCAGGAGTTTGTTTTCACTTTAGACTTCTAGCAGTCTTCCTCAGTGGTGAGGTATGAAACTTAATAGAATAAATTATCAGAAGACCAAAGGAACCTCATTGAACTATACCCATTTTTTTATTGTTTATTTATTTTGTTTAATAAATTTTTTTGTATTATTTTTTGTATGTTCTTTTACTTTTAGTTTTTTGTAATTACATTTTTTATTTATTCTTTTATTTATTTTGTTTTACATTTT
>JACN01035963.1:0-26896 GCA_000787155.1 Scartelaos histophorus | reverse complement strand
TCTGAGCAGGTTAGTGGGCGGGGCGTGCGCGCGCGGACCCGCCGGTAGGCAGAGAGAGAGCGCGAGCGTCACTCTCCACAGCTGTGCGTCTGTGCGTCTGTGCGCGCGGCTCTTTGTGGCTCTGCTCCGTCTGCGCTGCTCTGTCCGGACACACGGATACAAAGACACGGCGCTCAGCATGAAGTAGAGAGCATGAGAGCCACGGGGGCAGCAGAGGGAAGCGAGCAACCCCACCGGACTACAGTCTAGTCCGCACACGGATACTATTTCTTCCGAGTGGATGAGCCCTTTGCCGATGTTCGCTCTGGATTTTACCCAGCACAGAGTGTCGAGAACGGGGGGAGTGGGGCGGACTTGATCGCGCAGGTACGGTCTTGTCGTCTGGGTTCACGAAAAATGTAGTGTTCCCTTTCTTTAGGACTGCGAAGACTGCGGCAGCTCGAGATGGCTCTACACCAGTGAGCCGATGCAGGTAGCTGCGGGCTCGGGCTGTAGTGTTTGCTTTTGGAAAGCTTTAACTCCACAGCTCCGATCCTCGCTGCTAAAGAGCGAGTAATAACTAGAAGCACTCTGTTGTGTCGTTGTGTTGTGGAGCTCTTGGGCAACAGTGTTTGCGGCTGCTCCGCCGCAGTGCTGCTGGTGTTGCTGTGTTGTGTGTGAGACTGGAGCCTACGTGCAAACTTGCTCGGGCAGCGTTGTGTAAGCTGCACGTAGACGGCAGGGGCTGCGTATCGGACTCCCGTGATCAAAATACATAGTCCCGAGAGAGAGAGGTTTTGTTACAGTAATGATTTTATCGCTCCAGCCTGGAGACGCAGCTGTAATTGCTGGCATGACGTTAGTAAGAGACCAAAGACACACGATTGAATGTTTATTGTGCAGGTTTATTTCACAGAATAGCCGTAAACCAATCTACCTGCGCGGCGGTACTTTAAGACAATAGCTTACAACTAGGTTAGTCCTCTCGTGTTTGCTTTTCAATGAGCTACAAGATTTCCTTTCCCACTAAACTAAAGCTAAGCTTTGGCATTCCTCCTGACAACTACCAGCGCTAATGGCAGTGGAGAAGTGTTGCTGTGTTCAGCTGCAGTTGGGATAGTCAGAATTTGTCGCAGGACAGGTTTCGTTTCGGCTCAGACAGGGCGAGGGCTGTGCTTGAAGAAAGGAAAGAGGAGTTTTATGGCTTAATAGCTCGTCCAAGCAACTATTAATCATAGCGTTATGCGCCAAGATGACTTCACCTTGGAAACTGAGCTTATAGGATTATATGTGTTATCTTTGATGACTACTTCTTTCTCTCTCTCTTTCTCTTCTCCCAGGGCTGTCTGGCTTTAGAAGGGGATCATGGATAAAACTTTGCACATTCTCCAGAAATCAGCAGACGGTGTGCCGACTGGGCTGTCCCTGGATATCAGCTTAAACATGGGTGAAGGGGACGACTTCACAGAGAACCAGATTGTGGGTCTGACTGATAAAATTCCTTTGGTGAAACCTTTTTTCAAAAAGAAGCAAAGAAAATTGGATGCCAAATGCCTCCACCGAGCCTTGGAGGACCCTATCCTGACCACTCTGCTGAGCACGGACACTCTGGTCTCTGGGGATGGGGTGTTTGTTCCCCGAAACCAGCCCAGCCGGACCCCTGGCAGCCTGTGTGCTGCAGCAGTGGTCAAACAGAACTGCATGGACCAGGACTGTTTAAAGGACACATCCACTGCGGCCGATGGCACAGCGGGCCTTATGTCCCAGGACACTGATGTGGAAATAGCTGATACTACTGCAGAACTGGAGGAGACGGAGCGCACAGGGGAGCTCCCCAAAATCACTGACCCCACCTCAGACAATAGTCACTGCTTTCAGGTAAAAGCAGGCCTGAGGCCGACTGGGAGCACACCCTCCCGCACGGATATACCCCCCATAGTTAAAGCTCAGACCCCTCTTCAGGACTGCTCTCACAAAAGTGACGACCTTCTAACCTCTGTGGCCAAAACCCTGCCGCTCAAAGACTGCACTGCTGTCCAAGAGTCTCATCCTCTGCTTTTCCCCAGCGCTCAGCCTGACAAAGGAGAGCTATTTCAGGATAAGAGTGAGGAGGCTTCCCTGGACCTGGTGTTTGAGCTGCTCACACAGCTGCAGTACCACACGCACCAGGCCGACTCTGTGGACATCTGTGTAGATTTCCTTCAAGGACTTTGTGTTTACGGCAACGACTGTGCCCATCACCACACGGTACTGCCCTACCACTGGCAGATCCGCCGGAGCAGCACTCACAAGTGGCAGAGTGTAGCCGACGAATCCCAGGAACAACTGGAGAGACTCTACTGCAACCCCGACAATGAGCAAGTCCGGCTCAAGTATCAGTAAGTGCTGCTCCAACCACCTGCACTTTTAATCATCGTGTTTATTTAGATGTGGTTTCAATATGGGGAAGGAGATACACTTAATTTCCTTATTTCTCTTTTCAGTGACGTTTTTTGCTTTCAGTTCTATCAATTCAAAACAGGAATCACTCATGCATTGTGGCCAATAAATATTCCTAATCTTCCTTAAGTAGGCCTCCGAGAGCATTTGAATGCTGATGCCATTAAGCAGGCGTACCTTACACCAGGTGAGCAGTGTCCCATTTCTGCTCTACAGAAACTCTGCTTTTAGGGAAGAATACAGTTGACAGTTGGGTGCATGCACAAGTGCATTGTGGCGTTGGTGAATGGGCTGGAGTGTGGTAAAGCGATAGGTAGTTTTCTTGTGACAAGGCAACAATAGTGCAGTAAGCAGATATGCTTCTTGTCGTGGGTGATAAGCTACTTCTGTGTTGGGAACAGTCGAGCGCAGAGCCGGAGCTTCCTCTTTGGTTTCAGCAGCAGGGCAGGGACAAAACTGAAAGCGTCAACACTCCAGCTGCTCTCTGTGTGATGGATGGACCTGAGCCAAGTCAATGCACCGCTAATAAAGGACACTTTTTATGTGCAGCTGAGCTGTGCCATCAGCCAGATAAATACAGTAGGAACTAGGAAGACTAGCTAGTGGTAGTAAGTTGTAATAGTTCTTGTAGTGATAAATGTTGTTCTCACAAAAATATAAATGTAAAAGAGGACAATATCTTCTATTGATCATATAAATTTAGCAATGTTTATAGGTTACAGAATGTTGTTCACTGAAATTGATTGAGTTTGAGCTCATGTTTGAGAAAGACTTTTGGAACACAAGTGAAATATCTACAACTGAAAATCTAGTTCTAAAACATTTTGTACTTTTTAGTCTCTGCCAGTACCAGATATCAACTGATACCAGTGCAGCAACTAAAAACTGCATTTATTATTAAACTGATGCGAATGTATTATGTAGCTGTTATTTATCCCTTAAGTAACCACAGAGCAGCTTTGTGTAAATAGAAATTTAAAACACTAGTTTTTCTGGGCCAACTATAATAATAATAGCCTCCTTACACCATTTATATGTCGAACCCGGATGTCGGCTGAACCAATGTTTATGAGCTGATATCTAATACAGTGAATTTTTTAGTATCCGAATCTATATCCGGTCCCAGTCTCGGATCAGAACATTCCTAGTTTGAATTAGAGTCTTTACAGTTATCCATGTTAAAAAAAAATAATATTGCCACTTGTAGTGGTAAGGGTGTGTTAAATATTTAAATATTATCCAGATAGTTATTTCTCAGGCATGCAAAGTTAATATTAGATTTACAGGGCATTGATTTTGTCATACTTGAACCTCAGCCAAGATGTACACAGGCACATTTTGGCACACCTCTGATCAACTGCAAAAATATCATCTAATTATTGTTCTCTGAAGAGTCTTTAATAAGAAATATTCAGTGCAAATATACACATATGGACACAACCACATTAAACTTGCTATCACTTTGACTTCCATGGCCTTTTATCTGCCTTCTGATTTCACTTATCCATTTCCTGTATTCCCCCCTCTCTGCGCCTGCGATGGGCTAGAGCACACTCCTGAGCTGGACTTAACAGCTCTCACGTCCAAAAGCTGTGAACTTCCCTGACCCTCGGTTGCCTTGTGCGGTCAGCGACACAGGCGTGCTTGGCAGCTCCCCCCTCTCCCTCCTCCCTCCGCCTCTCACACTCACACGCACTCGCTTGTGTACACCGGCACTTGGCACGCAGGCGCTCACACGAAGCGGCTAACACAGAGCGCTCAGTGGCTGGGGCTGCTCACATGCACGCCTCCTCCTCGCAGACAGATAAAGCCTCTCTTTTTACGAGCTCTCACACACACGCACACACACACACGCAAGCATTTGGCAACAACTCGTGGGCTGACATAAAGGAGCATGCAGCGCTTCCTGTCAAACTACTGTATGTTCACACACAAGCGTATCACAGCCCATCGGGCCCATGACCTTTTTTCAAATAAAGCCCTGTTTGGACAAGGCGGGTTACGTCACAATCCCGTGTGGAGAAGTTCGGACCATGACGTGATGATATGAGGAGGACACAAGGTCGTTTCAGTTGGCTATCAGCTTTAATCCTCTCTTATCATAAACGAAATATCAAATGGCTAAAGGTACGGCTGCAAGAGCACTGCAATCGAAATGTAATCGCAATTTTTATAAGCACTGTCTGGTCGTATTCTTCTTAAAACATCTAACCCTGTAGTTTAGATGCTCTGAAATGTGATTCTTGTATTAGTTTGTCAGTTCATATTTCAGACTTTGTTGTCAGTTCTTGTGGACGTGCTAAAAATGTGAATCCTATTATTAAAACATACATCACAAATCAGATCGCAAAACAGAAAAATCCTTCAGCTTAAAGGTCTATTAACCAACCAGCATGTTTTGTAGAGTGAAAGTGCTCTTCTGTGAGCACTTTTAGCCCGAAGAGTCTGTTGTATTATTTGTTCAAGACATGTAAACAGTGAACATGGATCACTGTATTCAAATGTATATTCATAACATCCAAATAGTATATTTGACTAAATAAGCACTAGCTCTTGGACTTGGATGGACTAAAACTATAATTACGCCTCCTATATCCTAATGGAGAAATAGGTTTATGATTTGCTTTTCTATCTAAAGTGTGTGAACCACATCTATGTTGCTGATGACATATCTCCATGACCTTACTGTCAACTTAAAGCTGCATATGTTATCTATACAGAGATATGACCATGGAGCTGAAGAATGACCATTTCCACAGAAAGCAAAGTGCAGCTTGCTCCATAAACACCGAGCTCCACCTGGTGTTGTCATGTTTTTCAAAGACCTGACGCCACGTAACCCTTCAAACAGAACTATGCTGACGTAGTTTAAGGTCCCATATTATGAGAAACCGACTTTGACCTTTTTTCTATGTTTAACTGTCCATGGAGTTGTTTAGTTTCATGGAAGTGTTTGAGTAATCCCTCTCAAGAGCTCCAAATGTTCAGTGTCCGCTGTTTTACATCATGCTGCGTTGCCCTATTTGTCTTTCACGGTTACGGGAATCACTGTGAGATCTTTCAACACTCAGATTGCTGTCAATAAAACCCATCCTGTAGCAATAATAAGCAGTAAGGGTGGACTATAATTTATCCGGAGGGGAATCCGCCACCTGCTTGTCTCCATGAAGATGTTATCAATGAAACACATCCTTTACTTGTTCAATTAAATGTGTTTATTACTGCCAAAACACCTTAAAACATGCTTACTTATTGTAACTTAGTCTTGTGTTTGACAGTAGCTCAGTTTGTAGAGTGTTTGTCCACTGATCTGAAGGTTGGAGATTCCAGATCCCACAGAGGAATACTGTTGTTGTGTCCTTGGACAAGACACTTATCCCACCTCGCCCCCAGTGTCTGCGTACAAATGTGTGTGAATGTCTGAGTGATTCCTCGATGTAAAACGCTTCGAGTGCCTTGCAGGTGGAAAATATATCAATATGAAACTGTAACCATTGTGGCGTCATCTGCTTTTCTCGGAAATAAGGAAGTTTAATGCCGTACTGTGGAACATTCTAGACCAAGCAATAGCATCTTGGTGGTGCACCTTTAATGCTTGTAGCTATTGTTTTTAGCTTAATAGACTTAGGCTTAGACACTTTATTGATCCACAATGGAAAATATTTGGACACAGTAGCTCACACATCACAATATAATATAATGACAAAGAACAAAAATATAAATGGTGATGACAAATTCAAAATAAGTTGCAAAAGTAGTAAGAGAGAGGAACTAGTCTCTATTTGACACACCCAACTGTGGGCAGTGTAAGGCAAAAGTTAAATGTCAAAGTTGAATCATTTTTTTGCTTGGGGTAAAGGTGCATTGTGTTACGTTTTGGGGAGGGGTTTGTCTGGAATGTTTCACAGTACAGTATTAAACCTCTCGGTCTTCATGGAGACCAAACGTGACCAAATTACAGGTCAAATCTGTGGAGAGGCGACCCCGTTCACTGTAATAATGCCTGTTTTTCTAGGTATTTTTGAGCTATAAACCCATCTGTAATTGAATAAATGTAAAGTAGATGTTTTTAATGTCATACTGTGGAACATTCTGCGCAGCGCAATGACGCAATGAAGCCCCAATCGAAAAGTTACACAGTGAATCCTTCAGCTAATGGTTCACTTTGTGTTTGCGAGTTTGGCAGCCCTAATCTCAAACAGGTTTGACTGTTTGGAAATGGCTGGTTGAAAACATTGACGTTCAAAATTTTCACCTCAGAAACGCATGACTTATCTGTCACATCAGACACAATACCCCAGGATACACCGTTTTCCACTAAATGCATGTTTACCTTCCAGCAGTACGAAAACGGCAACTTGTGAATATGCCCTGAAGTGAAGTTTAAAAAGTCGCCCGTGTTTACCCCTTTTGTTTATTTTCCATCTTAGTGTCACGCCACTTTGTCCAATTGTTCGTGAGTTTTATTGTTGGCCAGATAAGCGCTGATATTGAGTGAGTCACGCGTTAGGCCATTTGACTTCGAGTTAATTTACATGCAAAGAAGGATATTTGCATTGTTTACCTACTCTTAATTCATTTCAATTGGGTGTTATTTAAATTTGTTTAAGAAACCCAACACGAAAGGCACATACATAGTTACCTTTTCTAATTTCGTCTTGGGTGTATTTATGTAATGCTAGTGGCGAAGCTCGAGTGTTAAATTCAGTTGGATGACTCAAGCTAATGATCATTGCCTGTCGAAGCTAGCATGTGGCGTTCAGCGAGTTGTAATTGTTTTATTGTCACTAAGCGATCGGGCGATACTGGGTAATTTTAGTGCGCTGACTCACCCATAACTAAAAGGCTAAGAGTAGACTGTGTAATTTGGTCACTGAGCTATCATTTTAAGTTATTTACCGAAGCTTTGTGTCGGGGTACGCGTGTAACGAGAGCTCATCTAATACCCCTCCGACATAATCAGGCCTTTTCAAACACACTCGCCGTCGCCGTGGATACCGGCAGCACATGATAACATCGTTAGCGATCTAAAGAGCAAGCAGATGACTTAACGAGTGCTAGCGTCGGTATGGAAACGCAGTCTTGTTTTTTCTTTTTCTTTTTCCTTTTTTCTGCCCTTCTTCACAAAGGCGAGCACATGAGAATTTGAGCCTGCCTGTGTGTGATTAACCAGCCGGATTGTGCATACGTATGATCCATTGCACAGGTTAATCCCAGCCATATGATAAGCAGAGATGGAAGTCCGGCTAATCCGTCTTAGTCATGAACTCAGCAGTACAGAGGAATGTCCCAGTCATCGAGAAGGTACTCCACGCTAATCTAACGTTAGCCGATTTATGTCCCGGCCTTCTTCCTGTTCCAGCGCATTGTGGGAGTGAAGGTGAGAATGAAAACACTTCCACTTGTTGAAGTTGGTCATTTCCTAACTCAATTTTCACGAGTTACTGCGCACCGCAAAGACTTGTAAACAGGAGTGGACGATGTCAAGGCTGAATCATAAGCAGGTGTGTAGCTATGAAAACAGAAGATTCACTAAATGTTGAGTTGCAAAATAGAAAGGCCTGACTTGGCTTCTTTTTTCTGTTGACAAGTTGACGTTTTCCAAGAAGTAACCTGTGCGTTTGTCAAAAATATATAGGCCTATTTATCAACTCTAAAACTAGCACTCAAACTAGACTTTCAGCTGAACGGGTATGAATACTGGGAAATATAAGATCATTATCATTGTGAAATTGCTTAACATTTTGTTTTTCATGAGTTGCAAGCTGTAACTTTTGACCAATTCAAAACAAAATATTATGAGGAAAAATCTTCAAATCACAAAGAAATTGTTAGCCTGAAACTCATGAATTGTGAAAACTGCTAGTTCCTTTAAAAATGTTTTGTCATTACAGGCCATAGTGTGTGAGTATATAATAAATACACTTATACGTGTATACTATAAACGTAGGACTGGGTATCCATCCTCCTCTTCCTCACTCCTGGTAAAAGTGTCATTCCCAAATAAATGTGTGTGTTTTAGTAGTTTAGAAGTTAGAAGTTTAGAAGTATTTTCTTTATAATCTTGGCTATAATTTACCCTTACAAAGAATATAGGCACAGAAAGGAGAACGGTGCAGGAACCGGTATCGAAAAATATATCAAACACTACCCAGCCCTAATTATACCAGATTAAAAGTTACATAAACCTTCTTTGTCAGTTAATCTCAACTTAATTTAACTTGACGTACGTATCTGGATGCGTCAGCAGAACTAAATCCACGCCACCACTTTCAAAACTTTCCATTTTAACCTCCAAAAAAGTTATGTTTGAGTTGACACACACCATTATTTGTTACATGAAATACACAAACTCGAATCCACTTCTCGACGGGCCCCAATTGGCTCTCAGTGACTCGGTGTACAAGCGCTCCTTTTGTGTGCAGCAGGTGTGGAAAGGCCCGCTCGTCATTAACAGGCATAAAGAGTCACCATGCTCCAAGGGCAGAGCGACCTGACACCAGACTGACTTGTGTGTGCGCTTGAAATTACGTGTGTGTGTGTGTGCGTGTGTGCGTGTGTGTGCTGATATCGCTGGGGATTCCGTGTTGGCTTTGTGTACATTGTCACGATCCAGTGAAAATAAAAGGTGAGGTTGTGTTTGTGTGTCTGTGTGTTGATTGTGTCATCATTTGTATGTATATGTGTGTGTGCGTGAGTGTGTGTGTGTGTGTGTGGGTGTGTGTGTGTGTGTGCGCGCGTGTGTGTGTGTGTGTGTGTGTGTCAGACAGTCCGTGGTATGAATCAGCCAGGCGAGGTCTGGGTTACTCACACTCTTCTAAACTCATCCTTCATCTGCCTTTCTTTGTTTGTTTACGCTCTTTCCATTCTTTACATTCTCCACATTTGGTCTTTGCTAGTTTTATTTTATTGGTTTCGCCTGTAAAAATTGTACTAAATCAAAAATTTAAACTGTGCAAGTACATTAAAATAGAGCTGAACGATTTGGGAAAATATGTAATTTTTCTGACAAGCAGATTAAATTTGCAATTTATATTTTGATAATGGGATTCTGTTCAGGTTTTCCAAAATATTCAAATATGAACTGACAAACTAATACAAGAGTCCCCTTTCAGAGCATGTTTGCACAGATCTAAACTACAGGGTTAGCTCTTTTTATGCAGAATAATTTAAAGGATAAAAATATGTTGTTTATGGAAAAAATTATGGCGCTTAAAAAAATTGGCTGCCTTTGTGGTTTGCTAATTGTGTCCTTTCAAATAGGGATTAATCTTGCACCTCTATTATTTATAATTATATTTCAAGTCAGGTTTTTTTCCGCATTTATTTTGTCATTTATCCAGATAATTTGAAAATCACAATGCTTTTGATTAAGCATTAAAATTTCACATCCACACCACCACTCCCAGCACTCACTGTACACTTACTGTACTTAACCCATCCCTCCCCTCTATAACAATGATTACTTCTTGCCTTTCTTTGACACCCATCCGCTTTTGTTTGCATCTCCTTTTTATTTCTAATTCGTCCCCAGAGGCGCTAACCACACTCGAGATAATGGTGCGCTAGGCCTGCTTTCTCTCCGCTCCTGCCATTTTTACTACTCGGGCCATGTTCCTCCATCTTTCAGGCCGATTTGTACGATCTGCGCTTTCTCAAGTGTTCCGAGGCAGGTCCATTTATCTTTTCATCTTTTCATACACTCTGTACTTTTGAATGCCTTAAATGTTCAGACTGGAGGGCTAAAGGACACACAGGAGACACCTTGAACTCGGAGTTAAGATAGGACACTTTTGGAACTATCTGCGAGGCCTGGGACACTTGATTGACCAAAATCCTTATTAGCCAATTCATTATTTTATTTAGATATAAGGGTTTATATTATTTGGGACAACGGCAGAAAAAAGAAGCTAGTAAGTGAGTGACTTAGCAGAAGAATTGCTCTCCTATTTTGTTTTTTTGTTTTTTGACTGGAAGAAGCCAAGTATTTTTGTCAGAAATTGTCGATTTGGTGAAACCACAAATGCCAACATCACAGTTTATGATGGAATTTTTTTCACCAGAAATGTGATCTTGGAAAGTTTTTTTGTAAATGGAAATCCACTTCAAATTCCTCAATCCTCTGTCCTTCCTTCTGAAATGGTGTTGTCATGATACTAAAGTTTCAAAGTCTATTTCAATCCAATGAAATACACTTGACACTCAGTACCTATGATAAAAACCACCCCAACAAAAACACTCTTGAGGCAATAGAATGTGATTTTCAATATTAAATAATAGTGCTTTCTTTTATAAGGTAAAGTTAATTTCTATTGTGAGACTTTTTAAGCATACGCAGCAAAAAAATCTATATCTAGTTTCTATACTAGTTTTAGTGTCAATTTAGGAACTGATTTTCGATTCTTTTCACAATCTTAATCCCAGTTGACGAATACCAGGAAGGAGGGTTAAGATCTGTGATGACTATCTTGAATCAGATTTCAATAACAAATCTAAAACATGAAATTAGTTTGTAAGTGAATGTCAAAAGTTATATATTAATTTGGAAAACTAACCCATGACGTGGAAGTGTCAGGCCATGGCAAGCTTTGTCAGCAGATTTCCCTGACTGGCTGAGTCTGACTTATCCGGGCATAACTGGCTGAGGATTGCGTGTACGTACATGAATCTGTCAGAAGAATGCCTGCGTGGTTCATGTTCTTTTTTTTTTTCTCTCCCAACTGTGTGACGTGCACAATAGCATGACTGATGCTGGTATGCGGGTCCCTGTACCAAGAGCCGTGAGAACATTTCCAACCAGCGTGTATGTGTCAAAGGAGCACCGCACTGGGATCAGCCGCCATCTTGACAGCGCCAAAGTTTTCCTAACCTTTATTTGTCCTGGGTTTTGCTGAGCGCTGAGAAATCCAGTCTTTTTATAGCAGGCTGATAAACATATTCACTCCTGGGAGCTTCTTAAATGAGCCGAAAACAGGTTCGCAAGTGCCTTCTCAGCTCCACCTGACTTGTTTTCTTTCGCCCTCGGCACTCTGGGAAAAAAAAAAAAAAAAAAAAAAAAAAACAAAACTCAAGCAACTCGCAGCAAGTATATCAACAAGTCTATTCCCACTCCTGCTTTTCCTGTTAAATTGTATACGGCTTTCTTTGAATTATCTGGTGACCTTTCCTATCTGGAGGCCACCGTTGCTCGGAGCAGCATGACATTTCAAGCCAGGTCTTGAGCGCATAGTGCCAGCTTGGGCTTGCCGAGCGTCTCTTTCTCTCCATCAGTGGATTGGCTAACACAATTGGAGCGCACATACTCATTGCACTTAATTTAACCGCTGGAATTTTATTTTCTAAGGCCCACAAACCAGTCTGGGAGGGAAGATGGGATGGGACTTAAAAAGAAACGTTTCATGATCTGTTCATTTCAAAGAGCTGTTCAAAGGACTATTTATACCAGCGTGCTAGGTTTTCCCACAGGTTAATACAGTGGCTTATTATGCAATCCATTTGAATTTTATTATTTTATTTAATACAATTTATCGACTAGAGTAAATGTCACCTATTGCCTAAAAAGGTCTAACTACAAATTTTACGTCATTACTTTTATTTGGAGCTTGTATCCAAAAAGTCAATCAGGAAGTGTTCAGTTTACATCCTCGTTACTGTAAGCATTACTGTGACAGCAGAAATCTCCCTTTGAAAATTGTAAAATTGTATAGTCATCATGATTAGTATTCTCAGAAAGAAAGTGAGGAATACCTTTGAACCAATGTAAACCATTTGAAATGAACTAATCCTGTTTTTCATTTTTTCAAGACTGGAACAGCGTGTGCAATCAATACTACAAACGAAATGCGTCATTTGTTCTACCAATTTTTTGTTCAGACTATGTGGCACCACCGTAGTTTCCTCTGTCAATTGATAAAACTGTTATACCGTGCTTTCTGAACAAAGCAATGAATTTGATCAGAGAACGAATGACAAATAGTTGCACATAACCTCGAAAAATGTGTATAAAATTAAATAAAAAATCCAAATCATCAGCCACGAACATCCTATCTCTCCTGGTTGAGATATGTCGTATAATTTAATTTGATGATACAGTATTGATATCATGAGCTTCTGTATTGATATATTGCCAAGAGTGTATATTTTACTAAATGATTTTGTGAAAAAAACTACGATTGTTTTGCTTGTGTGGAAAGGAAATGTGTTAATGCAATAATGCAATGCAATAATGCAATTAACATATTCACAGTTTAGATGAGTAAAATGTTTTTCATATTAACTTTGCACAAACTTAGTGGGTTAAAAAAGACTTTTAGTATCACAGACTTGATTTATCTTTGTTTTTTTACTGAGGCGCATTGAATTTATTTGAAATGCATCAAATCGATAGTGCGCTGTATTGAAAAATATATTCTAGCGTGGCCTGTGTATCGTGTTGGCAACTTCTTAATGACACCCAGCCAGCCTCAGTCACAATTGTATAAAATGTCCCATGAGGGATTATTGTTGTTGTTTATTGTCCCATTGTTCTTGCACAGGGACAGTTAACAGTAAATGGGCACATTACGGGCAGTGTCGCCTGTGCCAGCAACACAGTAGCGTGGCATGGCAGGCACACAGTGTTTGTACTCCAACGCCCTGACAGTTACAGGTGAATCCTCTCTGTGCTTTTCTTACAGATAGAACACAAACATAGCAGGGACACTGTGTTAGTCCAGGAATGGAACAGGGGTATGACAGAACAAGGCGATACCAGCCCGAGTTACAGGGAGTGCTGTCGGCCAAAGGTGAAATCGTTTACTGAGCTCTCGTGCCACTCCTATTTGCAATTTGCTTTTCATATCTTTTGTCGTTTCAGGGAAAGCCAACATATAGTATTCAAAGATGCATTCAAATCATACTTCTCTAGGCCAGAAAGAGAACATAAGCAAATAAGTAAAGGAATAAATAATGAGGGATGGCTTGGTTCAAGTATCAGTCATGATGGCAAAGGGCATTTCCAGATAACTGTGTATGGTGGGATACAGGACATTTTGCAGATTTTTTCTAAGCTAGCCCAAGCTCTTTGTGGCCATCTGTTAATTCTAATTCATCCTCAGTGCATCAGATGTTTTATTTTTGAACACTCTAAAAAGTGATATAGAAGGGCAATGAGGCAAAAAACAAAACAAAAAAAAACGTTTACACAATGGAGCAGGGTTTCTAAGACTTATCTGCTTCCTGTTCCTTTTATTCATGGAGCAATGACAAAGCACATAACTCTTGGAACATGTATTTATGTTGTCATATTGTTGTTGTTCTCTTTAAATTGATGAAAACAAAACATAATGGCATGAGCAATAAATAAATAAATAAAAAACAATTATACAACATATAATCGGTTATAGGCCACAGCAGCAAAAAAGTATTTGACATCAGTATCAGCTCAAATAATCCTTATTGGACAATCCCGAGTGGTGAAGGTATTTTTAGGTGCAACATGTTAAGTGAGGAAGCATGCAGCTAACAGAACTTGGCGTCATCAGTGTTAGCAATACTGCATACAACAAAATGTTATTTTGTTTTTCTGAGAAAACAATAGGCTAATGATGGGTTTTGGGTTTCCGGTAACCCGATGATCAGCTGATGGTCTCGCTTTGCTTCTTCTCATGCAGTCAAATGACATTCACTTCCTCTTCCAGTCATGCCCTCTCACAAAGTCCGCACACAGCCCGCCCTGAGCTAGCGTCTGTATAATTAGCTTGGCCCAGAAGATGAGTCTGCAGTAATTATCACCTCCTGAGTGAAACTGCCGGTGTGAGCGCACAACCCCAGTGACCGGCACCACATGCAAATGAATACAGCGAGTGTAGCATGAGGTTTCACTTCTCCGAGCTGTTTGCACAAGCTAGCAAGTTGTTAGTCAGGACTAGCAAGTCACCACATTCACACATTCCTGCACACCTAGCATGAAAAAATAGACAAACACTGTGAAGTTGTGACCGCTCCAAAACAACACACACTTTCAATTCACAAATTACCATAGATTGACCTTTAACCCCAGATCCAATTAGTTTGCCCACAAAAAATCAATGGGGCCATTAAGAGTGGAAGGCTGCGTGCGTGTTTTCACTATGTGTGCTAATCCCTGAGCACATATAGCCTGAGCGCAGGGCTGCTGTCTGCTCCTCATGTCGGTAGCGTGCCAGAGCCATGCCCACATTCATGCGAGGGCTCTGTCTGACCCAGAAAGGATTTGCCAGAGGCCGTATGGCGCAGTGGAGCAGTGGAGCAGAGACACTGATGTGCAGAGAGGGGATTTGACCTATGATGCCCAGACTGTGTGGGGTTAAGGGAGGATATACTACTACAGCCTCTTACTTTCATACACATTTACCTGGTTCTTTTTGCTCTTTTTTTTGTTGTTGTCAAGACAGCTGTATTGGTAATAGTACTAGAAGTTTCTGTTATGTAAAAGACTGATCAATAGGAAAGCTCGAGATTTTCCAAAGTTCCTCACAAGTTTAGAGTGAGAAATGTCAGTGAAAACAAATATTCAAATGATGACTACAGCTGTGCTTTCTATTGCATTGTGTAGTCCTAAATACAAAACTATAGTAGAGGCTAAAAATGGCTATGAAGGTCATTTTAATATCTAGAAATGGCAGTGGTTTCATTTTCGTAGGAACAAAAATTTGCACCAAAAGTACACCAAAGATCTTTATTGTTGTTGTCAGTAATTATGTTAATATTGCATTATGATTTTTGCATTTAAAACACAGACATGCATACAGATAAAGTAGCGAAGCATACATTATTTTTGAATGCAGTTGCAAAATAATGTTGGCTATTTATAACCAAAATGAGGCATTGAGTAAGCAGTCGGAGCTTTGGTCATCTTCCTCTATGAGTCTTGGGTAATTTACATTTGAATCAAGCCACACATGAGCCGCCGAGTAACTGATTGAAAAATAAGCCTGATAACAACAGGGTCGCCGTGCCATGACCACAGGAAGTCTGTCTGCCCCAGAATGAATGAATGATTATTATGTTTTATTTTTTTGTCTTCCGTGCCTCATCATTTATTTGCTCTCCTCTAGGGGCCGTGTCTTTTCTCTCGATTTCGGGGCGATGCGAGTGTGCGACCTGGAATTCGACCGCGTCCGAAGACTGACCACGCCCCCCGGCACCACAAACCCCGCCCCCTCCCCCAACTGTCACACCACATGGAAGTACTACTGTAGAGACAACTTTGGCTGGAGGGAATACTCTGAGGTAAGAGAGTGCGACATACAAAATTACTGTGCTCGCCGATCAATCACGTCGTCTGGAAAGGATCGATTCAGACAGACACGCTCTGAAATTCACAGCTGCGCCCTCCCAATGGCAAATTACTCTAACCCTCGGTCTATTATTGGCTCTGCTTTGTGTTGTTTTGATTTTAAAGGTGCACTGTGTAATTTTGTCTGGTTTCACAGTATAGCATTAAACCTGAACGCCTTCATGGAGACCAAACTAGACCAAGTTACAGTAACAGTCAGAATGCCTTTTTTCTAGCTATTTTTGAGCTATAAAACCACCTGTAATTGAATAAATGAAAGGTAGAGTTGTTTAAAGTCATACTGTGGAACATTCTAGGCAGAGCAAAGACATTTCCATAGAAACAAGAAAGTAACGGGACCCTAACGGAAAACATACACAATGAAGAAGGCATTTTTGACCAGTCTCTTTGAAACTTTATACCCAGTATTTACATTATTAAGATTATAACTAAAATGATTCTGTTTATGAAGGTGCATTTAACTTTTCTGGTGAAGGTTCAGTGACCTCTTTTTTTGCTTTACCCGCAATAGTCCACAGTTTGCTATTTATCTTGGCTATCTGCAAACAGGTGATGCCAGCCGGACAACCTCTCCACAGGTCATATCTGAGGAGTCATTTAGCAAGAAAATCAATTTGAATAAATGCAAATACTTATAAGATACATTTAATGCCATACTGTGGAAAAATAAAGGTAAAGCACAGTATCCTCTTCTACAAAAGTTACAAAGTGCACCTTTTTAATTAGTATATATTTTTTTTATTAGTAAAAAAAAAAAAACATTTGTAATTTGTAAGTTGAAAGGCCAGTGTAAGTCTATTGTTTTAATAATCATAATTAATTCAGTTAGCTATTATAGCCTGTTTCAACATTTTCCAAACCACATTGCGCAATTGGTGCTTTTTTATTGCTTGCTAGATTTGCACCATTGAAATTTCCATACAGTCAGCTTATCCGCACCACAAAATTAAAAAACACGACCACTGTACTAAGTTATATCCACTGTTCCATATTTTAATTAGTTTGCATCTGCCGTTTTTTCCGCTCTAGCCCGTAGTGAAGCTCATCGAGGAAGCCAGCGCCAGGGGTCTGAAGGAGGTGCGCTTCATTACGCTCCAAAACCAGTACATCCTCAACATCCGGGAGGGCTTCCAGCAAAACGCCGTCTTCGGGTTCAGGAGGCAGATCAAGAAACGGCCCATGTACATGTCCTCGGTGGTCCTCACGCCGCACCTGCAGTACGTATCCCCCAGCACACGACGAAACGCACATAACAAAAAAGCTCTCCAGAGATGAGACAATACTTGGATAACATTTGAGAATGAAAGCATGCTCGAAACAGTTAAAGAAGGTGTTTAGTGATATATTTGTTGGCTTAAATAATCATGTTAGAATGTTGTTTATGTATCTGTAGTAGTTTTGTGAGGCCGTCTAATGCTCTGAAGTGGTAGTTTTCAAGTTAACAGCTACCTTTTTCCTTCTGTTCTGCTGAGTTTGGCAATTCCAGGGTTGAAATTAATCCAGATGATTCTAGCGAAGGTGTATTTAGTTTAAAAACATAGTGGAGTGCTTTCTGTATTACCACAGGACATCACAAGGTGGAACAAGGTGGAGTGTTTTCTGTTTCAGAGAAGAACTCTAAATATGCCGTGTCTGAATGAAGCAAAACGCAGCTCCTGGTATGTTTTGGATGAGGAAACAAGATTATAACAGATCATAAAAAAGCGTAGTATTGACTCTCTTTTTTTTGCCATATCCTATATATGTTACTATCAGCTAGCATGTGGTGGTGCACTGTGAGAATACAACCAGGACATAAAAGCATGAACGTACATGTCCTCGGTGGTCCTCAAAAAATGTCTCCAGAGATGAGACAATACTTGGATAAGCCCCCCCTGATTGGAGTGCGCCTGATAATAATTACTCAGGGCATTAAGGTGTAGCAGGAACAGCCTGTCCCCCTCGCACACATAAAGGTCATTTATTTAATAGTCTTGCTGTGTCTTAATCTCTAACCCCTTTTCTCTCTGTTCTACAAACCGCACACTGCTGTAGACTTGTTATGGAACATTTTGTATCAGTGATAGAAGTTATTAAAAAAACAACCCTTTTATTGTTGCTCTACTGTGGTTTCTTGACATTTGCGAAGACGTCATATTTACAGGTGCAAGAAGAAAAAGGCTAAGTAGGCTTTTTGGAACGGATACGCAGTCTGATTTTCTGTTGGTGTTTTGGAACGTGGACTGTATGCAATGTTACAGATAAACCAGGAAATATTTGCGTCTGATTATGCAGCCAAAAGTGATGCAAAAGTCTATCGCTGATACCCAGATGTTGCAAAGTAAGCGAAATGTTAGGGAAGCGGTGTTGTGGGTTGGCATGTTCTGAGAAACGGTTCTATTCTCCTTTAACAACTATCTAGGGCTGCTACTAAGAATTATTTTAGTAATTTAATATGGCAATTATTATTTTTTGATTAATTGATTCGTTGTTTACATTGAGATGAAGTGAAAGAGATGATCCCAGAGAACATCTTCATTAAGTCTTTTCTAAGCTCATGGAGTCTGTGTATAGTCCAGAAAGCGATTATTCAGTTTCTCAATTAGTTTAATAAATACAAAAATGTAATTATCACTTTATTGCGCTTAATTGACTAACTTGCTTCAGATTTAATACCATAATTGTGTTGTTGCAAAACACTCTCAACAAGCAGTGATAGAAGGCAATGAAATACAAAAGTAAAAGTACAATAGTTAAGTACATTATTTTGGTATTTAAGTAATTTTCCCATACTTTTTACCTGATACTTTTAACTTTTACTTCATTACATTTGAGGGCAGGTATCTGTGCTTTCTACTCCACTACATTTTAGATCTGGACTGGAAAGTAAAAGTACTTTTCTTTATGGTTTGAGACTTGTTTTTAGTACATTTAAGTCAAGTTTATGTCCCAACTTTGAGCAAACCAAACACAGAAAAACACAAAACAGCTAACAAATCAATTGAATCACTTAAAATCCGCTATCAGAGCCACTACATGTCATCCTTTTATTGTTCTAAAACTCTGCAAAATGCTTTTCTTTTTAGTATTTAAGTACTTTTTAAATACTTAAGTAGATTTTTTTCATATGTTACTTTTACTTGAGTAACAAAATTGACCCACCACTGTATACAAGTAATAGTAAAAGGCATTTCCAATTGTAGTTGTTATTTATCACTATAATGTAATAGTGTGTAGTCTTACTAACACCTTTGCTAAACTGTAAAAGTGCTGCCATATGCCAGTTTGACGCTACACGAGCTAACTTCCACTGTCGGATTATAAGCCTCTATTTCTCACATAATGGTAGTCTAGACTCGCCCATTGTGCTACACGGGAGATATTGTCGAATTGGAGGACACTGAAAGAGAAAACTCGAACAAAATGCCAAAATTCCACATCAGACAACAAAGATGGGGTCGAGTACGTTTCGATAATAGGCATAATGTGATTCCATTAGCGGGGATATGGCCAATCCAGAACTTTGTGCAATGGAATGTGTTTTTTACTTGGCTAAAGCTCGAACGGAAAATTAGATAATGAGGAGAGCGAGAACAGATGAGGCTGAGGAATACAACGGTGGGACGACAACATGCACCTAATCCTGATTCTTGTTATTATTTGCACTGATGACATAGTTTTTTTATACTGTGTAACTTTTGGTTGGTCTGTCACCTGCTTCTTTCTATGGAGATGTCATTGTTTTGCCTGGAATGTTCCACCGTATGGCATTAAACAGCTCTACCTTCCATTTATTCACTTACAGGTGGTTTTATTGCTGAAAAGTAGCAAGAAAAACAGGCTGTGAGTGTGGTTGCCTCTACACAGATCTAACTTGTAACTTGATCTGATTTGGTGTCCGTGAAGATGGAATGGTTTAATACTATACTGTGAATCATGAAAAGTGAAAAGTTACACAATGCACCTTTAAAATTGAGCTGGACAAGTCAGAACTCTATGGTGGTCTTGCTGATTTCTTTGACTGACTTGGAGTTGTTAAATTATGTTCCAAGCTTCCAGAATTGTATTTCTTATTCACCAAATTAGAGACGGTTGCCTTTTTAAAGCATATATTTAACCATAAATTGCAACAGACGTGTACATAATCTTATAATTGCATATTAGATTGGATTGCCGGAGCGTATATCTCACTAACTGCCAGTCAGCGCTAATGCTAACTTAGCGTAGCTTCTTTTTGTTCCTTATTCACCAAACAAGAGAAGTTCCCCTTCTAAAGCACATTTAACCACAAAGTGCACCAGTCATGTACATAATCTCATAATTGTATATTAGAGTGGATTACCAGAGCGCATATATCTCACTAACTGCCAGTCAGCACTAATGCTAACTTAGCGTAGCTTCTTAACGTTAATGTTGTGCACTTGCTGTCACGCTTAAAACCTTGTTAGTTTTAAAAGGCTGAAATCTCCTTTTAATATGAAATATATTGTCGTTAAAAAACAAAACTAATTGTAAACATGTCGTATGGGATCCCGCACTGAACAGCCTTGTAGTTTTATGAAGCAACGCTGCTATTCAACCCAAAAGAAGTCATTGTTGTTAGTTGATTGTAGATTATAAGGTGTAAGATTAATATGGCAGGTTTATGGAGAAAATCTGTAGTAAATAATGAGATTTGTAGATCATAAAAAGCAGTGAATTTCCCATAAAGTTACATTACATAGACCCTTACCCTCGTTCTGAAACTGTGATATAGACATTTTTGTTCACTTCCAGATATATATATATATATATATAAGTGAGGGCAGCAGATTGAAACCTCACAGAGATATCCCACTTTATTTTCAACATCTTGTCACATCTTCAACCATTCTCTCGGAACGCAGCGTCCTAACAGGCCGCGGCAGTCCCCGAAGTCCCCAAAACGGAGCGCCAGACATGGGAGGAAAGGGATCCGATTAGGGCCTGTACGGGGGAGATCAGGAAAAGTGCGAGACGGAGAAAGAGAGCGAGGTCTAAAATGGTTTCCAGACTGGCCCCACAACAAAGGAGACGTGAGAGGAGAGAGAGAGGAGTGTGAAAAGCCACTATGGGGAGCTGGGGTCTGGAATGAGGAATGCGGTCCTGGGACTTTTCCATCTGTTTGTTTCGGCGTAATCGCGCTGTGTGCACTATTAATCCCTCAGCGCAAGGGGTAGAATAACTGGGACACCAAAAAGCATGTTCAAAACACTTAAAGGGGACGTACAGTGATATCTTCATTGGCTTATATAATCATGTTAGAATGTTGTTTATTTATCTGGAGCTTTTTTTTATTTAGACATATTTTAGCAATTTGGTGAGGCTGTCTTCTCGCTAGCACATGAGTGTAACGCTCTGTCCCACTTTGTGATGTCAAAAAGTGGTTGTTTTCAAGTTAATAGCTACTTTTTACCTTTTGTTTAGGAGAGGAGGGATGAAGGTATCTAAATGATTGTAGTGAAGGCGTATGGAGTTTAAAAACACTTCCTGTATTACCACATGACATCACAAGGTGGAGCACAGTGTTTTTTGTTCTGTTTCAGAGATGAACTCAACCTAAATATGCCGTGTGTGTGTTAAACATGTCTGAATGAAGCAAAAACAGCTCCGGGTATGTTTTTGATGAGGAAACAAGATTATAACAGATCAAAAATAGCGCAATATGGGCACTTTAAAACTACCATCTAAATGTTTAATGGATTTTTCATTAGTAGATAACAGATGTGAAACCTGTTCCCCCCTCACCTGGCCTTTGTTTAGGCTAACCTGTGCTCTCTGGTCTTCTTTAGTCGGGCCAAATCGGGCTAACGGTGCCGCTTTATCAGCCAGCAGTAATGTAGCTAGTGCTGGGGTGGGTCGGCCAATCTAATTACAGATGGTAGCTTTAATGAATTATGTTTTTTTTTTTTTATTATTATAATTTTTTATCTTTGGTGTGTTCTTTTTGTTCCTTTAAATGTTGGGTGCAAACACAAAAAAAAAAAGCTAAAAAAAAACTTGATGTAAATTATGAACTTCAGGACTAGTTTATTTGTTTGATCCATTTGGGAAATTGTTGTTTGTTTAATGTTTCGTGATCTCATTGGAAAGTTCTTTTAGACTTTGAAAGTTAACAAATGAAATGTAACAATGAGGCAGTCCATAATAAATGTCTTTGTTTTGGTTGCTGGACTTTTTGACGTCATGCTTGTGCGAGAATGACGTAAATAGTGAAACCGTGTAAGTAATGTTCATGTCAGTGTGGCAGGTTAGCGAGTGCGTACTGTAATGCTATCTATTATCTCAAAGATTAGTCGTGACATTTTACAATCCGTTGTGATTTAGATGTCAAAATTATGGGCCATCAAATTCATCTTGAAATAGAAACCAGTCTGACCAGTGGAAGCCTTGCATAATATTATGTTAATGCAATTTAAAAAGAGTTACTGCGCTCCGGGGGGATCCATACATCTCCATTATAAAGGATCACTTGTAGTTTTAGGCAGGGCTACTATCAAAGCAGGTTAGCCTAATGAGCAGAAACGTCCTACTTAGACTGTCCCAAATGCTTTTAGGCTCAGTGCACTTTGTTTTATTTTTTTCATTGTCTCATGTGTTTGTGCATGTGCGTTTCTGTGCATGTGTGCGGGTGTGTGTGGGTGTATGTGTGTTTGTGTGTGTGGGCGTGTTAGAGGAACAGGCTGTGCCCGTCCCAGAGGCTGCTGAGGTCATTAGTTTGATTGGCACTCTGCTGTCTGTCCTATCTCCTGATGTTATTACAAGCGCTTCTTCCCTCCTCTCTTTGTGTACATCAATACTGCATATAGTTTAGGAAGTACAGACCAGGTTTATCTTGTTAATGTCTATTTTGGAACATTTTGACTTTTAGACCTGGCCTAAACCGCTGTAGTCCTGTTCTATACCTGGTTTAGTCCCGGTTTGGGCAATAGCTAAACCTAGCTTAGACAAGGTTTACCTCTGGATTAGAAAGTTATTTCATGTTTAGTCATAGTTTAGACTTGCTTTAGTCCTGGTTTAGTGCTTTTTTTGGCAGGATCATGTTCTGGATTAATTATGATTTACTGTATTCCTGGTTTATTCAAGTTTGGACCGTTTTTCTTTTAGTTCTAGTTTGGTACTTACAGTCATAGTGGTTATTCACATATAAATGGTGTATATAAATGTTGTGTTCATATTTTAGTCCTGTATTCTCAGTTTGATCCTGTTATAGTCCTACTTTAGTCCTGCTGTAGTCCAGATACCATTTCAGATTCAGTCCTGGTGTAAGTCCCAGTTTTGTGTTGAGTGGTTTATTTAAAAAAAAAAAATCTATAATCAGTGTCCACTCGAATCATGGAGAAATTTGAGTTTGTGTCATGATTCATGGTTAAGTTAAAATAAGCTTAAGGTTTATGGTTTAGCTTAAGGTGTAGCCAAGTAATAACTATGGTTAAGGTTCGGATCAGTCTCCAGGAAGTCGATGTAATGACCCTACGAATCACAGAAACCCAACATTTTTGGGTGTGTGAGTGTGAACACCGCTTGTAGACTCGGTTTCAGATCTCGTTTTAGGCTAGTGATCTGAAGAACTTGCTTGATCCTGGTTCAGTCCTTACCTGGAAAGCCACTATAATCCACTTTTCTGTAACCTCCATGGTCCTTGTACTCGGTCTCGTCACTTTTTTTTTCCCTCCTCTTGCCGCCACCCGTCCCTTTCATTTCACACTTGCTTTCCGCTACCACGTCTCAGAATCTCCGGGGGGAATGGAGCTATCGATCGAGGCCTCGTCCACACCAGATAAGACGTGGAGACACCGAGATATGACACGCTGTTGCCCCGATCACCCCCTCTCTACCTCCCCCTTCCCTGATAGGGCCAACCACATTCACATTCACACCCAGCCGCCGATAACTTGACAGCCAAATACGGTTATCCACAGATGCGAGGGAGCACGATGGTATCCCAGACACATCCGTGACAGCTTGGCAATTGGTGTGGTATTCTCTTTCTCTCTCCTCTGCTCTGTTCTCTCTCCTGTTGTGATGTTTGGTGTGTGGATTTCATTTTCACACCGTCCTGCTGTTTGGATGGGGCTCTGACGGCTCCTGTGGAGTTGCTCTGCTTCACCGCGCGCACACACACATCAGAGTTTGTGGGATGTGATTCGGAGCGGAGACGTCACCTTCACACACTGTTTTATTTTAGAGTTCGGTTCAAATGTGAAAGGCGAGACCCAATGAGTTCAATAAGATAATTTTAAAGGTTTACTGCGTTGCCTTTGCTGCTGAAGGGTCGTCACTTGATTGTTTTCATGGCGATGCTGCTTTGCCCGTAAGATTGCACAGTATGGCATTAAATTAATTTATGGCCGCGTAGTTTTCACATTATTTTAGTGTTTGGCTCAAATGCAAAAGGCGAGATCTGATCAATGGGTAGATGCGAGTCATAAGAGTTTGAGGATGTTGGCTTATATTTATTTACATTATTTATTTTAGCATTTTAAAGGTGCACTATGTTACCTTTGCTGGTGGAGGGTCCATCATTTGCTTGTCTCCATGGCGATGTTATTGCTTTGCCCATAAGATTGCACAGTATGGCATTAAACTAATCTATCTTTGCGTTGATACTAAGCATATATTGCTGCTTGACCTTGGAGATCCTCAACTACTTTTTTTTTTAATGCAATGATAAATAAATCTAATCTAAGCCATGTGGTGTGTGACTAGGCCCAGTTACAAGTCAGTTCTGTGGAGCAGAAGACTTTCCAGCAGAAATGTTACATATTGGGCCTTTACTGTTTCTGTTACTGAAGTTGTGGTGTTTTTTGAGTTTTTTTAAATTATATTAGGTACTAGTATTTGACTGTAGCGTGAAGTGTGATTCAATATTGATACTTATTCAAATCAGTTTCTAGTTTCGGTATTCATTTATTTACTATTCTTTACATGACTGATGATGTCAGGTTGAAGGACAAATATCTGATTGGGGTTATGAAAATGTATATGAATCACGGCAGAAAAGAAAATTAATGCTGCGAGTTAAAGATTTGGGAGTGAATCATACAGTGAATGTGGCTTTTCTGTTTCGTAATACTATGTTTTTGCATCCTGTGCGGTTCTAGTCTTGAGAGCAGCTTGGGTCAGATATTCATTAGCTTTTGGCAGAGCATGTTTTTAGCTGACCAAGATTTTATTTAGTCGAGCACAGCTTTATTACTTATTTACTTATTTATATGCTTGACAAAGAAATCAAAGAGTACAATCATGGCATTTAAAAATAGATCAAATCCAGTGCAAATGCATATGTATGAAAAATAAATCTTAAGCTGTTGTGCATAAAAGTGAAGATTTCAATATAAAAAAATACAAATATGTAATGGCAAACCCCTCTTGTCTCTTCTCTGTGCAGGACCCTTGGAGGCCTCTCTCTCTCCTCTTCTCTCTCCTCTTCTTCTTCATCCTCCTCCACCGCAGATCTGTCCTCCCCACAGCCCCTGTCGCCCACCTCCACCAGCCCGCCCAGCCTCTTCCCTGAGACGTGGCTGCCCATGAGCTCCAGCCAGGACTTCCTGCAGGTGCCCGTGTCCAGGGAGGACCGCAGCTACCGCACCGTCTACAGCCTCTTCCACAAAACCGTCTCCGAGACAAAGTTCAGAATCATCAAAATCCTCCGAGTGCAGAACCCCTTCCTCTGGGAAAAGTACAAGAGGTGAGTCGGATCATTCATTCTGAAGTGTGAAAAAGTATCACATGAAAAAATCACATTCAAATATGGGTTTAAAAATGTACTTTAAGAGTAATAATACAATTAGAACAATTAAAGAATGAAATGTAAGTGATTCAGTTGATTTCTTAAGTTTGGCCACTCTCGTGTATTTGGCTTGCTCAAATTTGGGCTGTTAAAAAATAAAATTTTCCACTATTGCAGCATAATGAATTTTACTTTTCAGCCCAGATCTAAAATGTAGTGGAGTAAAAGTAAAAAATATCCACTGTAAAATTTACTTTAAAGTACAGATACCTAATATTTGTATTCAAGTATTCACTTTTGTACTTCGTCACCTCCCACCACTATATCACTATATGTTGCTGAAAAAAATATAGATCAAATACTGAAAATAACTTGCCGCTGATACAGTAACCTTCGAGCACTCAATACAATACTGTAAAAAACATGACCTGCAATACATAAAGTTGTATTTAGTTTGTAACTATAATAGGGTAGTCAAAAGTATTGAAAATCTGATACTAATTGACACTAAAACTAAAAACTAAATGCTAATTTGAACAAGTATTAATACTAAAATGGTCTGATTTATAGACCCAAATTATAAGACTACATAAACTAGCACATGCCCATGGACCACTATGGAATTACACAGATATAAGACCACATGCTGATATAAAAAAGTATTATTATATAATGTTGAAAATCACATTCTATTGTTTTTTATCATGTTTTTATCATCATGGTATTGGGAGGCAAGTAATTTCCTTAGTATCAAAATTGAGTCTGAAATTTTAGTATCGAGAGTTCAAGACAACATTAAAGTACAGTCCTGTTGACAGAAAATCTTTAATGTGTCATAGAAGTATTTATTTGTCATAGTATAGAAAAATAACGAAAAGTTCCTGATGAGTACAAAATAAAAGTACTTGCATTTAACATTGACCCCCAAAATGATGAGTATAGATAGTATTAATCATGACAGGCCCAGAACTAACAGCACGACTTGGAATTGAGCTCTTCCTGTTATTGTAAATATTTATTGGCTTGAAGGTTTATGTTTTGCAGTTTTTTGACCTAACATCTGATTTTGATTTAATTTTTGGGTGATATAATTTGCACAGATTCTTATTTCCATTTTGATAAACTGTTGTTGAAAAGTTTGGGGATTTTGGACGTCTTATTTTCTCAACCACATTGCAGTTTCGTAGTTGTACCTCTAAGTTTTGCAAATCGTATTTGTTCTTCCGCGTGAGAAATATTATTATGAAGTAATATCACTAATTAATTTGGGTTCTCTTCCCATCATTAGTAAGTGGTAAATTGCAAAAGCTTCATGCTGGCATTTACAATGGGATTTTGCTTTGATGGACCTTACCATAATTTACTCCGACCTCCTTTTCTTTTCTTTTTTCTTTTCTTTTATATTTTCTTTTATATTATTTTCTTTTATT